>QRFJ01000202.1:1265833-1318333 GCA_006176705.1 Cocos nucifera
ATATTGAGCCCAACTCATCCTCCAGCCCATAGCATCCAATGCCTAATAGACATGGTTGCGTCTTCCCGATGCAACTGAGCCACTGTATCCAGCCGAGAACAATCAACCCGGGAAGGGCCCGCACGTCTACAATGGTGGAAGACCTCAGACTTAATCTTTTCTTAGGGAGAATTGATTCAGGTCTCTTTAAACTAGACTTATCTTAGTCATAACAATTATGACTAACCTAGTGGCATGGGTCAGCTCGGATTATTGACCACCTCAAATTAGAACTGTGTCAACAGATATGGCCAGGTAAGTGAGATCGGTGGAAGGAATATGCCATTAACTTGCACAAGAACGCATTCAGATCGAGTAGCTTCCAATTAAAAATCAGTCGGTCGTCTATGCCAAACTTACCTTAGACACCAAATTGTTGAGTCAGAACCAATTGGGTTAGCCTATAATCCAGACTCTAACCTCTGAGCCTAATTAGATCTTGCTTGATCGTGACTCGATCTTGACCCAGACTTAATCCTATTAAGCTGGTCAATTTAAGCATTGTTGATCCCTCTAACCAACTCTTGATTCGGTTTGATCAACCGCTTAGACCTAATTGAGCTACCCAAGTCCGAACCCAGTATTATGAATATGTCTTAGATCTGAAATTCTCAATTTTAGACCTAATTGATATTCCATAAACTTAATTCTTAATTAAGTTGGGTTCATAAACAAAATATGCACAATAAATTCTAGGGTTTCAGGATCTAGGATTTTGCAGAAAGTAAGTTTTGGTTTTCTGATTAAGGACGAACATGCAGCACCCCTACACGTCATAAGAACACCCCATCGAATGGGAAGAGAGGGTCTTTAAACCCTTCTTCGTTCTTATGACCGGACGGCCAAGAGGAATGCCTTAATCAGGAACATGTAAATCTACAAAATATTATAGATCTATATCATATATCTCATATACAAATTTAGATCTAATCAAGGCATATTTTGCATACATCTCATGTATTAAATCATGCATATTTTTAGATCTAAATTATCTCATAATAATCTAAAAAATTAGATTTAAATTGATCTAATCAAAATAAATTCTAATCTAGATAATTATGTAGAACTATTCTGCAACTAGTCTAGTCATGCATCTATCATATCTCATATAATATTTAAAATTAAATAATTTTTATTTGCTATTTATCAGATGTTATTATAATACTTATAATATTAGAAAATAGTAAATAAGAAGATCTAAAATATGATTTAATCAGATTAAATCAAAGACATGCAAAACTATTCTATAGAACTATTCTATTCTAGAACTAGTCATGCATATCTTCTTAATCTTAGATCCAAATCATTTAATTTTAATTTTTCTGATTTCAGATCTGATCATATCTCATGTGACATCTAAAATTATTTTATTTTTTAATTAAAATAAAATTAAAATTAGATCTAAATAATTTAGAACCATGGCTCTGATACCAGTTGAAGGGAAATCCTGATTTTTCGGTCCAGGTTCGTCCAGATCTGATCAGATCAAGAGATATATTTCAAAAATTTTTCTCTTGATCCTAATCAGATCTTGATATATTTTAGATCTAATTCTTATTATTTTAATAAATAAAATAAAATAAATTAAATCAAATTTAATTTACCTATTTTGGGTAATCCTATTACCCTGTAGATGATCCTGATTGCAGCGGAAGGTTCTGGATCTAGCCACGCAAGCACCTGACCTCTACCGGTATCCACTCAGACTGGATCTGAAGATCCTCTTCTTCTCTATCACGTCTCCAAAAATCAGATCTGGATCTGATCTGGAGGATCTTCAAAACTTCTTTTGAAGATCAGCAGTCGTCCTTTGCAGCAGTGCAGCCTTCTTCTTTTGATCGCCTTTCTTTTGATCTGGAACGCACCAACCAGAATCCAAAACTCTTTTGGACATAGAGAGGAGAAGGAGGAGAAGTTTAGGCGTGGAGGAAGAGGAGAGAAACAGCCTTGGGGCGTGGGAAATCTCTATTATTCTTTGGGTTGGGCGCAGGGTCTTATTTATAGACTTCTTATGATCCAACTCCTCTTATTCTCAACCAATCACAACCCTTTGTGAAATCGGATCTAAATCTGATTGGTTGGAATAGAGTCCCCTGGATTCCTTCTTAGAGGGCGCCTAAGACCAGTCAAATTGGATTCTTAATAGAATTCTGATTGGAATCTAAAAGGGAGGTGGAGTCCTTGTCCAACAAGGACTCCATGGCGCCTCCAACTTGGGTGCACGCCTAGGGTGGAGTGCGCCCTCCTCCTTGCCAGATTCTGGCAGGGGGACAGGCCCCCACCAGTTCTCCAATAGGTGCGTGACACGTGGACAAAAGTTAAAGTGTCTATGGTCAACATTTGACCAGTCAAAGGTCAACTTTTGACCAAAGTCAAAGGACCAAAAATGGCAGGTGATCAAAAATGGCAGGTCATGTCTTATAAAATAAGATAACTTTCTCTAACTTGGACAACCTCCAGTTAGACTATATGAAGGCCTCTAATTGAGCATAAAATCCTTTGGCTCAGTCAGGACAACTTATTTGTGATAGTAAAAGAAGAACGTTAGGTTCAATCGAGTGCTAGCACGATTTCTTTGAACCTAATTGAATCTCATTCAGATCAATTGAACTAGATTAGTTCAATTGATGATCACCAGATTCAAACCCTTGTTTGTGTGACCCAGTTAGGTTCAGTTCTGTATGGTAATGGGATATGTCATGATCTCTATCATAGACATCATCGAAACTCCTTTCGATGGATCAGAACTCTTCTGATTCGAACAGCTAGAATGATCGATCATCTAAATCATTCTAATTGCTCCCAAAATCCACCAGTGACATCTAGCAGTATATGGTGGCAACCCATCAGAGCTGAATGCGAACCTCTTGGTATAGCTACCTGTGTGATTAAGTTCTTCTATCTTGAGTCCCGATCAGATTAGGGTTAAGATAAACTCGTCAAACCCTAGTCTCTGTCATATGATATAATCATTCGATTCGAGTCCAATGTGAAAACCTAAATAGAAACTCTTTCTATTATTTCACTCTGCCATGGCCATGGGCTTCAGGACTTGATTCTCATGATTATCATAGGGCTGCTCCTCTACCACCGAGGTAGATAGATCCCATCTTGATGCAATCCAGTTCCTACAATGAACATGCTATAGCCAACATACAGTCAGGGTTCCATATGGCTAGGAGATCGAGTAATGGTGTAGTCAAACTATAACACCCTCAAGGTGAACTGCAGATGCATCTCAGATCAAAGAATCAGACACACTACTGCAGCATCGAGTCAGTCATTGACGAGAAGGTAGACTTCCTAATGACTACTCGAGGTGGTCACGCTCAGTGCCCTCGTTCTCTAACGAGTACCTGTACTCTCGCTCTGATGTCTCCACACCGTAGACTCAAGACTCATCTACTAAAAAGAAACGATTGTACACCAACCTTCCGGATCAATCACCATCCTCGTGATGATCCTATAGTCAGGAGCAATTTATGAGTTAATAATGATTATTCATGTCTTAAATTTTCAACTCTTGAAAATATGAATTATCATTACCATTAACTCAAAGAATGTATCACAGATACTAAATACACATATGTGATAGAAAATAACCCATTTTATTGATTATAGTCAAAATTACAATTTTGCCCCTAGAAGTGTATTACAAGTGTCAGCCAATTCTGGCTTTTAGGGCACATATATCTAACATTTGGCTGTCGCTATCAGTCTGCTACAGATGGCGCCCCTCTCATGCGGCCCTGAGTGATCAGCTACCAGATGGCTATGGCTGTCACTATCAGTCTGCTATAGGTGGTACCCCTTTTCGTAACAAATCCTATGCGGCCTCGAGCGGTCAGCTACCGGACGACTATGGTTATCACTATCAGTCTACTCCGGACTTCATCTATAAAAGAAATCCTCCAGATATATTTTCTCTAAGCTCTCTTCTCCTTTCCAAAAACTCTGCTGAACTCTCTCCTGAGCACTCCATTTCTATTGGTCAGAAGAGCTGACTTAATCGTTGGAAGATCCTGCCGGAGCCACCATCACCGACTTCGAATGGAACTTTATTTTGCAGATAATCGACGGCAACCTCTTCTTCCTCAACTCCAGCTCAGTTCGGCATCGATCAGATTCTGTACCAATAATGCCTTTAGGACATTATAACAAGGCTATGAGAGATATTTCCATCGTTCAAAATTTCAAACCAAAAAATAGAACTGAAGACATTTAATATGTATTGGAAAGAGGTGGCTATGTGGTCTAATGGAATTGCGCGATGCACTCCACGTCAATTTTATTACACCATATATGGTACATAAAGTATTTCTCCTCCAAAAAAAGTAATTTTTTGTGTATCACGGTATATAATTGGGTCATATAGCACTGCTTTCCAACGGACATTAAATGTCTGTAGTTTCATTTTCTTGTTTAAAATTTTGAATAATAAAAATGCTCTTATGTTATGAAAAAATTATAATATCACGTAACCCTGTTATGACATCCTATTTTTAGAAAGTTATAATATGCCTTCAAGATATCATAACAAGACCACAGAATGTTATAATTTTTACGGAACAAAAGAACATTTTCATCATTCAAAATTTTAAATAAAAAAATAAAACTGCAAGTATTTAATGTGCATTAAAAAATGATGCTATATGGTCCAATGAGATGGCACGGTGCACTCTACGTCAATTTTGTTGCACCGCATGCGGTGCATAAAATATTTTTCTCTATGAAGAGTAATTTTTTATGTACCATAACAATACACCACGGTATATAATTGGACCATATAGCACTATTTTCCAACATACATTAAATGCTTACAATTTTATTTTTTTGTTTAAAATTTTGAATAATAATTTTTTTTTATTTTAAAAAAATTATGATATCATGCGGCTCTTTATGACATTCTATTTTCAAGAAACCATAATATACCTTCAAAATGTTATAATATCGTCATGAAATGTCATAATTTTTTTAGAATAAATTTTTTTTTTTATTATTTAAAATAAAAAATAAAAAAATAAAATTATAAGTATTTAATATGTATTAAAAAATAGTAACTATATGGTGTATAGGACACTTTACCTTAATTTTATTGCACTATACTGTGCACAAAGTATTTCTCCCCTATGAATTAACGATCTGTAAAGTTTCTGATAAATTCAGCCCAACCCAAGTTGTACGAGTAGCCCAATATTGCGCGCTAATTACGTCTGGACAATAAAAAGTTCAAGCCCAGGGCTTAAATATTCAACGGTTGAATCAACTAGACTGATCATGATGGAGTTCCAGCATCCTCCACCTGCTAATTAGTTAAAGTCGTGCTTTGGTCCAGCTCATTTTAGGATCATGTTGGGTCTAGGTTTCCTATAGCCACGTCCCATCTCCGAAGAATTTTTTTGGTTTGAAGCCAGGGTAGGATCGAAAATTTCTTTCCCAGCTTGGGCATGAACCCGGTCCAATTGCAAAGCTAAGCTCGACTTGAAGGCTAAACCGGACCCACCCAGGCTTGATTGGGCAAAACGGCTGAGTCCCATGTACCCAAAATTCTTAGCCCTGCACGCCTCCTGTGCTGCAGCCAACCCTTCCATTCCTCCTAACCACTGGTGGTTGCACCGTTGCCTTGGCCTACACCATGATGCAGTACTTTCATGGTGTTTTTTAGAGAATAAAAGAATTTATCCAAAAATATATTTTTTAAAATAAATATTTTTAAATAATATTTTAAAAAAATTATCTATATTTTTATGTATTAAAAATAATTTTAAAATTTATTATCAATTTTTTTTGCATTACTAGTTTTCTGAATAAGTTGTAAAAATCAATCCATATTTTTTATAATATTTTTTATTATATATAATAATATAGTATAATATTTTATATTATAAT
The DNA here is from genome assembly GCA_006176705.1 of Cocos nucifera. Taxonomy (NCBI): domain Eukaryota; kingdom Viridiplantae; phylum Streptophyta; class Magnoliopsida; order Arecales; family Arecaceae; genus Cocos; species Cocos nucifera. The sequence continues at coordinate 1,271,762 of QRFJ01000202.1, forward strand.
ATATTATATTTTGTATGTTAGAATATATAATATTATGTTGGTGCAAAATCTGGTTGACGTTGGATCGAGCTGGAACTGAGGAAGAGGTCACCGTCGGTGACTTGCAAAATAAAATTCTGTCCGGAGTCGATGGTGGTAGCTCCGATAGAATCCTCCGATAATCAAGTCAGCTCTTTTAGTCAACAAAAATGGAGTGATCAGAAAAGAGTTCGGTAGAGTTTCGAGAAGGAGAAGAGAGCTTAGAGAAAATGTATCTAAGGATTTCTTTTTATAGACGGAGCCTGTAGTAGACTGATAGTGACAGCCATAACCATCCGATAGTGGATCGCATGGGATTTGGTACGGAGAGAGAGGTGTCGTCAAACTGATAGTGATAGCCATAATCGTCCCGTAGTGGGCCGTTCGGAAATGCATGAGGTTTGCTATGGAGAGAGGGATATCATCAGACTGATAGTGATCATTCACCGAGATTTAATAGCCGTAGTTCGGAGGAAGCAGGCGTTGGTTGGTGAAGAACTTTGACATATATCAATTTCAGAGGAGTTCGGACTCCTGAAGGGAATACATCTGAAGGGGATTATCTAGGAGGAATACTACTTGATATTTGGAAGTAATCTGCTGGAGGAATCCAGATAAAGTTTGGCTGAAGGAGAAGTCTCGAAGGAGTTTGGCTCCTGTAGGAATTCTACTGAAGGAGAGGTCCGAAAGGAGTTCGGCTCCTGAAGGTATCCGACTGAAAGAGAGGTCCGAAAGAAGTTCGGCTCCTTGAGGAATCGAACTGAAGGAGATATTTGGAAGGAGTTCGGCTCGTGGAGGAATCTGACTAAAGAAAAAATTTGGAAGAAGTTCAGCTCTTGGAGGAATCTGACTGAAGGAGAAGTCCGAAAGGAGTTCGTCCGCTGGAGAAGTTCGATTGCTAAAGAAGTTCGGCTGGGGTTCGGCCATAGGAGGAGTTCGATTGGGGTTCGACCGTTGGAGAAGTTCGGCTGCTGAAGGAGTTCGACTGGGGTTCGACCGTTGGAGAGAAAATTCTCAATCGAAGCTCTTCCATGATTACCAGCTGCATTAGGCTAAGCATCAAACTGGACTTCGACAGGAACGGAGTTTATCCTCAATAATAATCCCTCCACTTTCAAGTTCGAAATTTGAAAGAAAGAAGTACAAAAAAGATGACTGCCAAAGTCTTTTTTTGGGCTCTGTACCTATCGAGATTGAAGCTCAGGAAAGATCTTATCTTCTGTTGAAGTTGAAGTTGAAACTCGGAGGAGATCTTATCTCCAACCAAGGTTGAAGCTCCTGAAAGCTTGGAGAGATTTTATCTCCTATCGACGTTGAAGTTGAAGTTCGAAGGAGATTTTATCTCCAGCCGAGGTTGAAGGAGATCTTATCTTCTGTCGATGTTGAAGTTAAAGCTCGGAGGAGATCTTATCTCCAGTTCCTCCTATCGACATTGAAGTTGAAGCTCAAGAGAGATCTTATCTCCAGCCGAGATTGAAGGAGATCTTATCTTCTATCGACGTTAAAGTTAAAGCTCGGGAGAAATCTTATCTCTAGCTGAGTTTGAAGGAGATCTTATCTTTCTATTGACGTTGAAGTTGAAGTTGAAGCTCGGGGGAGATTTTATCTCCAACCGAGGTTGAAGGAGATCTTATCTCCTATTGACATTGACGTTGAAGTTGAAGCTCGAAAGAAATCTTATCTCCAGTCGAGGTTGAAGGAGATCTTATCTCCTGTCGATGTTGAAGTTGAAGCTCGGAGGAGATCTTATCTCCAGTTCAAGATTGAAGGAGATCTTATCTCCTGTTGATGTTGAAGTTGAAGCTCGGGGGAGACCTTATCTCCAGTCGAGGTTGAAGGAGATCGTATCTTCTGTTGACATTGAAGTTGAAGTTGAAGCTCGAGGAAGATCTTATCTCCAACCGAGGTTAAAGGAGATCTTATCTTCCGTTGATGTTGACGTTGAAGTTGAAGCTCGGAAGAGATCTTATCTTCAGCAGAGATTGAAGAAGATCTTATCTCCTATTGATGTTGACGTTGAAGCTCGGGGGAGATCTTATCTCCAACTGAGGTTGAAGGAGATCTTATCTCCTATTGATATTGACATTGAAGTTGGGAGGAGATCTTATCTCCAGTCGAGGTTGAAGGAGATCTTATCTCCTGTTAATGTTAAACTTGAAGTTGAAAGCTCGGAGGAGATCTTATCTTTAGCCAAGGTTTGAAAGAGATCTTATCTCCTGTTGATATTGACGTTGAAGTTGAAGCTCGAAAAAGATCTTATCTCCAGCTGAGGTTGAAAGAGATCTTATCTTCTGTTGACGTTGACGTTGAAGTTGAAGCTCGGAAGAGATCTTATCTCCAATCGAGGTTGAAGGATCTTATCTCTAGTTGAGATTGAAGAAGATCTTATCTCCTATTGACGTTGATGTTGAAGTTGAAGCTTGGAGGAGATCTTATCTCCAGCCAAGATTGAAGGAGATCTTATCTTCTGTTGACATTGATGTTGAAGTTGAAGCTCGAGGGAGATCTTATCTCCAGTTGAGTCAGGGCCTCTCTTCTTACCTCATCTAAAATTAATGAGGCCTTTGACTTAGTCATGTTAGGATGAGGTTCTCCTCCTATTTCTAATATGGCAATAGGAGTATAGATGGGCCGTTGAATGGGCCTCTCTCCTTCTCTTGTCTTAAATAACTGGAGATCTTCGACTTTGCTCATGTTAGGATGAGATTCTCCTCCCCTGTTCCTAACGGGCTGTAGGAATACATAAGGGCCGTTGTCAGAATCTCTCCCCTCATCTCGTCTAAAATGAACGAGATCTTCGACTTGCTCATGTTAGGACGAGGTTCTCCTCCTATTCCTAATATGACAATAGGAGCATAGATGGGCCATTGAATGGACCTCTCTCCTCCTCCTATCTTAAATAACCGAAGATCTTCGACTTGCTCATGTTAGGATGAGGTTCTCCTCCTGTTCCTAATATGGTAGTAGGAGCATAGATGGGCTGTTGAATGGGCCTCTCTCCTCCTCCTATCTTAAATAACCGAAGGTCTTCGACTTGCTCATGTTAGGATGAGGTTCTCCTCCTATTCCTAACATGACAGTAGGAGCACAGATAGGCTGTTGAATGGGCCTCTCCCCTCCTTCTATTTTAAATAATTGGAGGTCTTTGACTTGCTCATGTTAGGACGAGATTCTTCTCTTGTTCCTAACAAGGCCACTTTCGATTGCTTCTTTTCTATCATCACATAGTTTTTGCACCAAAAAATCATAATATTGAAATGAAGGAGTTTTATTAAAGAAAAATTATTAGTAGTACATCTTCAGATTTTCTGAATTTTAAGATCATGAGAGCGTTATTCCTCCAAACTCCTTTAGGTGATAAGTTCTGGGCCGAATGACCTCCTCTACTTCATACAGGCCTTTCCAATTTGGGGCAAGTTTCTCCTGGCTCTGAGGCTGAGAGATGGCGGCTCATCGAAGCACCAAGTCTCCCACTTTGAATATTTTACCTCTGACTCTGGAGTTATAGTATTGGGCCACCATTCGTCTATAGGCTGTTATCCGAACTCGGGCTTCCTCTCTTTTTTCTTCCAGCAGGTCGAGGTTGACTTTGAGGTCCAATGAGCTACGCTGCTCATTGAAGGCCACGATCCATGCTGATGAGAGCTTAAGCTCGATAGGGATGACTGCCTTCGTTTCGAAGACCAAAGCGAATGATGTTTTTTCAGTCGGTAGCCTTTGAGTAGTTCGATAAGTCCAAAAGATATGGTACAGTTTATTTACCCAAACCCCTTTTGCCCTATCAAGTCTTATCTTGATGCCTTACAGCAGGATCCGATTGGTCACTTCAGTTTCTCCATTTGTCGGTGGGTGAGCTATCGACATAAAATGATGGAAGATGTTTAGATCTTCGTAGAACTCAGTGAACCTCATCCCAGCGAACTATCGCCCGTTATCTATTATGAGAATCTGGGACAGACCGAACGATAGATGATTGACTTTCAGATGAAGTTCTGTACCTTGGCTTCGATAATTTTTGCTAGTGGTTCGGCTTCGATCCATTTGGTGAAGTAGTCGATCGCGATCAGAAGAAACTTTTGTTGTCCGAATACCGTTGGGAAAGGGCCAAGTATATCCATTCCTCACTACGCAAATGGCCAAGGTGCGCTCAGTGGAGTAAGCTCGAAGGCTGGTTGTCTTTGTATGTTTGCATTTTTCTGACAGCGGTCACATTTCTTGACATACTCCATAGAATCGTGGTACAAGATCGGCCAATAATATCCTTGCTGAAGTAGTTTTTGTGATAGGGACCTAGCTCCTACATGACTTCCATAAATTCCCTCGTGCACCTTCCATAATGCGAAGTCGGCCTCTGAAGGTCGGAGATATCTCAGCAGCGGCAGCGAATACGATCTCTTATACAACTTATCCTCATACAAAACGTATCGGAAGGCTTGATTCCTGAGTTTCTAAGCTTCTTTCAGATCACGAGGAAGAACTCCCTCTTTGAGATAGGCAACTAACGGGTCGATCCAGCTCGGCTCGAGCTCCGTCTGCATAATGAACTGTGATTCCTCCAAGCTTGGCCACTTTAGCCCCAGACTGATAGTGACAGCCATAATCGTTCGGTAGTGGGCCACTCGGAGTCGTATGAGGTTTGATATTGAGAGAGAGGTATCGTCAGACTGATAGTGACAGCCATAACCATCCGATAGTGGGCCACTCGGGGTTGCATGGGCTTTGCTATGGAGAGAGAGGTGTTATCAGACTGATAGTGACCGTTCATCGAGATTTAATAGCCGTAGTTCGGAGGAAGCAAGCGTTGGTTGGTGAAGAACTTTAACATATATCAATTTCAGAGGAGTTCGAACTCCTGAAGGAAATACGTCTAGAGGGGATCATCTAGGAGGAATACTACTTAAAATCTGAGAGTAATCCGCTGAAAAAATTTAGATGAAGTTTGGCTGAAGGAGAAGTCCGTAAGAAGTTTGGCTCCTAGAGGAATCCGACTGAAGGAGAGATCCAGAAGGAGTTCGGCTCCCGTAGGAATTCGATTGAAGGAGAGGTTCAGAAGGAGTTCGACTTCTGGAGGTATCCGACTGAAGAAAAGGTCTGGAAGAAGTTTGGCTCCTGTAGATATCCGACTGAAGGAAAGGTCCGAAAGAAGTTTGGCTCTTTAAGGAATCCGATTGAAGAAGAGATCCGAAAGGAATTTGGCTCTTGAAGAAATTCGACTGAAGAAGAAGTCCAGAAGGAGTTCGACTGCTGGAGGAGTTCGGTTGCTGATGGAGTTCGGCTGGGGTTCGGCCGCTGGAGGAGTTCGACTGTTGAAGGAGTTCGGCTGGGATTCGACCGCGGAAGAATTTTCAATCGAAGCTCTTCCATGATTACCAGCTGCATTAGGCTAAGCATCGGACTGAACTTCGACGGAAGCGGAGTTTATCCCCAACATATTATATAATATATATTCATAAATATAGATTGTAATATATAGTATAATATAATAATTATGTAACAAAATAAATATATATTATAATATAGTATATAATATTAATATAGATTAAAATAGTATAAGATATTATTATTATAATATAATAATAAAATAAGATATTATACTAAAATATTATATTATTATAATAATATATAATATTAAAATAATAAAAATATTATTATTCGATAATAATATAATATTATATTATATATAAGATGGTATTATATATTATTATATTATTATGTAGGATTAGGGGTATATTAGAAATAAAATAAAAAGATTATTTTTTTAATTGATTTATAAAAAAATAATTTATTTATCTAAAAAAATAAAAATATAATTAATAAAAAAATTAATTAATTTTTTTATGATATTTATTCATCACCCATAACTTGACGCTGATCGTGGATTGGAGTTGGATTAATAAATAAATAAATTTTAAATAAATTCTGTCTGAAGCCTGGCTAAAATAAATATAACGTAGGCCTGGCGGAATCATTTTTTTTTTAAATTGAAAATCCTGGGAATTAAGTGACCTATACGTCGGCTACGATGGGGTTGGCCTAAGCTCCTCCAACTCAGCAAGGTATTACATGATAACCTGCCTCGATTCCATCTCGATATAAGCAATAAAATGCGTGGAATCCAGATGCCAAAACAATCACTTTCAATATTAACTTTCTCTATGAGAGGTGATTTATGGACAATTGGATTTAAGCGAGACGCCAGTGCCCCAATAATGCACGGCCTTTCAACTCGGTGCTACCCCTTGGGTGTCCCACGCAGGGAAAAGTTGATGTCACATCCCAGTCACCCGAACTAGCAATCAAATAAATCACTTTCAAGCTTATCCCTCACTCCATCCGTGTCCAATAAAATAATACCTCTTGGTGATAGAGTACCACCATGTGTGATTTGATATTGTCCAAAGCTAACCACCCATCAAAATCGATCCTTTACGGTGCTATTACAATAAAAAAACTAGTCCACGAGACCGATAATTATAATTTATAATTATTAAAATTTTTAATAATAAATATTTTTTAAATTTTTTAAATATTTATTTATTATATTTATTTATTATTTTATAAAATAATATTTTATTTTTTTTTCGTTCTTTTTATTTTCATATCTTCTACGTGCTCGTCGGTGACACCGCATCTTTTCTGTCACCTCACCGTCGCTTTTTTTTCTCTATTGGCAAATTCTAATCTCGATCGCACCTCCACCTCTTTCCTCTTCTTCTCGTATCTTCTCCGAGTCCATCGATGCCGCCTCACCATCGCTTTCTTTCTCTCTCGATAAACGTCGATCTCGATCACACCCTCAGTGCTCCTATTCTCATCGTCGCCCCCGACGTCACTATTGAAGGAACAGAAAGAAACTCTTTCTCTCATCTTTTCTTTTCTTTTCTTTTCTTTTTTATCTCTTATTTTTTTCTTCTTTTTTATAAAATAATATTTTTTTATTATTTATTTTCTTCATCCTTTCTATTTTCATATCTTCTCCGTCCGTCGCTTTCGCCCCACCATGAATCCCCTTCTCTCTCAACGAATATCGATCCCGATCATATCCTTGCCTTCTCACTTCTTCTCATACTTTCTCCGCGCCCATCGATGACACCCTACTATCATTTTTTTTTTCTCGATAAATGTCAATCCTGATCGCACCCTCCAATACCCCTGTCGGTACCATCACCCCCGACGCCACTACTGAAGAAAAAGAGAGAAACTCTCTTTTCTTTTTTTTTCTTTTCTTATTTTTTTCTCTTTTTTTCTTCTCATAATTTTTTTCTTCCTCAATTTTCGATGCTTTCAGAATATTTGTTAAAAAATATTACATAAAATAGTGATTGAATGTTTGAATTATAAAAATATTCAGGAATTATAAATATTTATCAAAAAACTAAAAAATATCTTTTTAATTGATATTCTTTTTTATGTTGATCCTATTTTCTCTCTCTAAAAATATTATTTGTTAAAGATGTTATTTAAAGATATTTAAAATAATATTTTTAAATATAATAATAATAAATTAATATTTTTTTAGAATATATAATTTATTTTTAAAAATTATTTTTTATTATTATTTAGAAGATCCATGCGAGGTAGTGGCAAGAAAAATAGGAGAAAATATATTTGGAAGAGCTTCTAATCAATTTTATAGTCTAAAAGCATCAACTGATAGGGTTTTAAAAGGGTTATTACTATGCTTGCAGCAATCCTTCACTTTTATTGAAAGATTGTTTAATGGATATGAAAGCTTAAGTGGATTAAGAGAATTTTGCTGAAAAATATTTGAAAAATTTTAGATCTAATTTTTTTCTCATTAAGTTAGGAGGTTGCTATTTGCAAGATCATAGCCTTCCAGTTCTAAAAGAAATCATCATTTTAAAAAAAAAATTAAAGCCTTATCTGATCTTTAGAAAATTTTGATGTAACAAGATAGTGAATGAAAAATTAAAAAAAAAAAAGTTAAAATCAGTTTACCATTTTGATAGCTTTTGGATCAAAAAAAACTTTAGCACTCATTTTTCTTCTATTTCTTGCATTCCGAATACTAAGAACACCACTATTCTTAATTCTTTATATTATTTAAAAACTAACTGAATACTAAAAAAATAATAAAAAAAATTAAAAAAATTATTTATAAAAGATACTATTAAACTCATATTTTTTTGGAGGATGGAAGGGCACGATTTCGCTGCCCATCCTCTTGCTCGTCCATGGTGTCCTTGCCACCATCCTCCCAAATAGAAATTTGAAAGGAGGGATGGGAGAAATGGAAGGCGACATATTTTATCATTAGTATCTTGTAAACTTTCGAAGGCTATTAAATGCAGAGATTTGGCTTTTAAATTAATGGAGTACTATACTCTATTTATGGATAATTTATTAGCTTTAATCTAATCTGATCCGATAAATTGATCTAGATATCAAAACATATTATTTTTTAAAAAATAATAAATATTTTTAAAATGATATGTTATGTTTTTGAAATAATAATAAATTAGTATTTTTAAAATATTATTATTATTATTTATAATATTTTATTTTAAAAAAAAATACTATTTTCATTGCTTATCCCTCCCATACTTTTATTTTTAAAATATTATTTTTTCTTATTTTTAAGTTATTACTATATTATTTAAAAATAATATTTTTAATTATTAATAATAAATAATAATAATATTTTTTTCCTTTTTTTTTAAATATTTTTTTCTTTTTTTCCTCCCTTTCCTTTTCTTCCTCTCGCCGCCTCCCCCAACCCCCGCCCCTACCGCATGAGACCTAGGTTGCGATCGTCCGTCCACCCCTATTGCGGCATCGTCCCATCATCGTCTGCATCGCACCTACCTTCCACATGCCTACTAAACTCCTTCCCCTCCCTTCCCTCGGCTTTGGCATCACCAACCCCCTCCCATCCCCTCTCCTAGCTCTGGCGCCATCACCCTCCCTCGCCTCCCCTCCCCGGCCCCCGGTGCCTCCCGCACCTCCCCCCACCATGTGCGACAACCCCCCGCATCCTCCGTAGCCCTGCCCTCGCAGCATGAGGCCCAGCTCATGGCCATTCGCACCGCCCCCATTGTGGTGCTGCCCCACCACCATTTGCACTACACTCGCCATCTGTGTCGCATCAGAATTTGTGCGACCACCAAACTCCCTCCCCTCCCCTCTCTCGGCTACGGAACCACCAATCCTTCTCTCTCCTCTTTTTTTCTCTTCTTTTTCTAGGAAGGAAGAAGAATTAGGAGAAGACAGAAAGCCTTAAAGAGCGATGGAAGTGCCGAGAGAAGAAGCCGTCTGAAATGGCATTGCAGAAGATGCAAGGCTTAGTACGGTCGAAATGGTCGGCTCCACATGGCACAACTAAATTCATCTAAGATGCTGAGATGGCAACACTATAATACTCCTCCACAGAGTATTGTATATATATATGTGATTAATATTTTTAAAAATTATTATTATTATATTTTATTTTTTAAAAAAAATAATTTTTTTAAATACTATTTTCATCTCTTATCCCTTTCCTATTTTTATATTTAAAATATTATTTTTTATAATTTTAAAATACTATTTTATTATTATTTTAAAATAATATTTTAAATTATTAATAATAATAAAATAATAATATTTTTTTTTTTTTCTTCTTCCTTCTTAAATATTTTTTTTACTTCCCCCCTTCCTTTCCTTTCTCTCCTCCTACTGCCTCCCCCCCACCCTCAACTCCCACCATATAGGGCCCAAGTCGTAGTCGTCCGTGCTACCCTCATCATGGTGCTGCCCCACCGTCGTCTATATAGCACCAGCCGTTCATGCAGCACCCACCGTCTGCACAACCATCAAACCCCCTTCCCTCTCCTCTCTGACTTCGTACCACCAACCCCCCTTACCTCCCCTCCCCAGCCTCCAACTCCCGGTGCCTCCCCCATCCGCGCGACTGCATCCCACACCTTCTGCGACTTGCCCCCTTGTAGAGAGGAGAAGGCCTCCCCCACCCTCCGTCCCCCACCCCCGCCCCATAAGGCCTAGGTCACCGTTCGTGCCATCTCCATCACACCTACCATCCGCACTATATTTGATTCCATACGACCATCAAATCTCCTTCCCTTCTCCAGCTCCGGCACCACCAACGCTCCTTTCTTTTTTCGTCTTTTCCTGAAAAAAAAGAAGAATTGAAGGAAGATAAAGAGCCCTAGAGAGCGATGGAAGTACCGAGGAAAGAAGCCATTCGAAATAACATTGCAGAAGATGAAGACTTAATGTGGCCTAAATAGTTGATTCCACGTGGCACAACTAAAATCATCACAATACTTCTCCACATTATATATATATATATATATATATATATATATATATATATATATATATAAACCATATTTCTCCCAACAGATCACAATGCTTCAGAGGTTCTCTCGCCGAGCCACCATTTTAACGGCTGCTATAAATTCTTTATCGGACTTTTGATTGCTCAAACTCACAAATTAGAAACCTTTACTATCATAATTAAAATCTCCTCTTTGGACAACTTCGGCTGTTCTTCTTGTCAATTTACTGATATTTTAATTTCTAATTTTCATAAGTAATCTTTTTTAGTTAATATAAATATTTACCAAAAAACCTTAAAAGATATTATTCCACCTTCTCATCACGACTGCTATAATATTTATAGAATCACCTCCATTTTAACATTTGTATCAATGTCCTTCATGCTGCTATATATATATATATTTTAAAATAAAATTATTTTTATCATTAAGTTATATATATAGAGTCAGACACTCAATTGAATTTTGATTTAGATCAGGTCAGATTAAAATTCTATAATAAAGATTTTATATTAATGATTCAAGTCGTTGGATGTGATTTATTATCTCAAAACTGCTTGCACACAAAAAGTCATATGATTTGAATATTCCTATTCTATGCATCAAGTGATTCAAAAATACATCTAATTCAATTTTATTTAGGCCATCCAATTTTTGACTACTTGTTGCATATATAGGCTAGTAATCTTCAAATTATATGATTTTTGGTGTGCAAGCAGTCTTAAGGTAGTAGATTACATTCAACGACTTGAATCATTGATATATAATTTCTATTATATAGTTTTAATCTGATCGAATTTGGATTTAAATTCGATCGAATGTATTTTAGTTTGACTATATATATATAGAGAGAGATAGATTGGACTCCAATCGACTGAAATTTGGTCTATATTCGATCAAATTTTTGATCGTTCAATCAGCATGCATTGAGACAGACGCTGCCTGAAAAGATGCACCGATTGAAAAAAAAATATCGACTGAAAAAAAATAGGCATGTAAAAAAATTTAGAAAAAAAAGGCTGCTGCCTAAAAAAATATAAAAAATCTTTTTGAAGAAAAAACCTAAATTTTTTTTGAAAAAATCTAAAAAAATCAATTTTTTTTTAAAAAAAAACTAAAAAAGCTTGAAAAAAATTCAGAAGAAAAAAAGGGAAGGCACCTTCCCTATCCCTCCCCTTTTTTTTTTCTAGTATATATATTTTTTTAAGGCACTATTTTAAAAAATTTTTTAGATTTTTTTAAATTTTTTTAGGTCTAAAGGCATCTTCATGAAAATTTTTTTTTTCAGAAAAAGATATAAAAAAATAAAAAAAATAAAAAAAGCTAAAAAAATTTATTTTTTTATTTTTTTAAATTTTTTTTTATTTTTTTAAACAGTAAATTTATTTTTTTTAAAAAATATATTATATATATATATATATATATATATATATATATATATATATATATATATATATATATATATATATATATATATATATTTTAATTTAATTTATCTTTTCAAATGCGTGCGCCAAGATGCATGAGCAAATGGTCGGCAATATATACGTGTCTGTGTGGGTGTGCTTAAATTTTGTACGAAGTCGATCGCAATTTGCCGGCTCCACGTGAAATGTGTCAGGGAAAAACTTCGATTTAGATAGGTTATTTAAAACATAGGGGTGCGATTGCCAAGCGACCACGTCAACTTGCCCGTTTCCGTGGCGCTTGAAGGGGTGCAAGACCACTGGAGACAGCGTCTCCTCGCCTGCCGACGACATTGCGAGGTGAGGCAGTTCTTGTCGGGGCGGCGTTGTTCGCGGAACCGGAGAGATGTCTAACGATTTGCCGACCGCCTTCCCAACGGTCAAAGCGATTAAAATCTCGTATTCGGAGCTCAAGGTAGTCAAGATTCGGTCAAGAAAATAACCTTCATGAGTTTCTCTCTATCTCTCGTTATGATGATATGATGATGTCTTTGGTGTTCGTTCCGTGATGGGTTTCGATAGGATAAGGAGGAGGATTTGTCTGCCAAGATCGAAGAAGGGTTCGGCCCGAGTGGGTTTGGGATCATCTCAATCTCTGATGTATGGTTTGCGCTTCCTTAAAGCAAATTCCTTGAAAAAGATCCAGTTTCCGTGGTTAATGCGTGATCTTTAACGATTCTTAGATTCTCCCTTTTTGGTGATTGGATGCATGTGGGTTTTTGCAAGATCCGTGTTATTCTACTCTTTTCTTTCTTCCCTCTCTATCTTTTGCTTTTGAACGCCAACGTATTAAAGGATTATCCGTCTTATCGGGTGAAGTATTTCCATCTTGATGTGTTCCGTACCTTGGTTTCTTGAAAGAATCTATTCGTTAGGGAAAAAACTAAAAATTATATAATAAATAATAATAGAAGTGAAAAAATTACACATAATAAAATCATTATACCGATATAGTGAAACTATACAAAATAAAAAGTAAACACCCAAATAAAAATAAAATAAAAATTAAAAAAAATAAATAATAAGTACAGATATATCGAAATCAAAGATTTAGTAACAATTGCTAAACAACAACATGAAGAATTAAAATTAAAAAATAAGTTAAATATAATAAAATAAAATATATTAATGATATTAATTAATTAATATGAGAATTAAAATAGTTATAGAATTATATCTGTTGACGTAGAAATTGATCATCGCCGAAATCCGCTGGAGTGGAGGCCAATAAGGTCACCACCGGGGATCTGCAAAATAAAGTTTCATCCGGAGCTGGTGGGGGTAGCTCCGGCAGGACCCTCCGACGATCAAGTCAGCTTTGGCCAACAGGAATAGAGTGCTCGGGAATGAGTTCTACTGAGCTTAGAGAAGAAGAGAAGAGCTTAGAGATCAGAGGTTAGAGTTAGCATATCTGGAGGGTCCTTTACAGGCGGAACTTAATTGATGGTGGCGGCCATATCGTTTGGTAGCGAGCCATTGGAGCCGCATGAAGTTCAGTACGGAGAGAAAAGCGTCGTCAGGTGGATAGTGACAGCCATACTGGCAGGTCACGGGCCGCATGGGACTGGTTACGAAGAGTGGTGTCACTAGTAGTGGTGGTCATGTCGTCCGGTCTCGTCGCCTGTTGCAGACTGATGGCGACAGTTCATCTAGAGGAGTTTAGACTTGTAGGAGAGTTCGACCGAAGGGGAAGCTCGGAAGGAGCTCGGTCGTAGAGGAGTTCAGCTGGCTGAAGGGGATGTTTGGGAGAAGTTCGGCTCCTGAAGAAATTCGATCGAAGAGAAAGCTTGGAGGGAGTTCGGCTCTCGCAGGCGCCTGTCTGGAATAACGTGGAGAGAGTTCGGCTCTTGTGGGAGTCTGACTAAAGCTCAGTGGTTGAGGAGTTCGGCTAAAGCCCGGCCGCTGGGAGTCCGAAGGAGCTCGGCCGCTAAGTAGTTCGAAGAAGCTCGGCCGCTAAGAGTTCGATCGGCTGTAAGAGTTCGGCCAAGACCCATCCACTGAAGCTCTTCTGTGGCTACTGGCCACATCAGGCTGGGAACCAAACTTGACTTTGGCAGGAGCGGGATTTATCCCCAATAATAGTCCTCCCCACTCCCGAGTTCGAAACTCGAGGGAAGGGAGTGCAGAAAAGGCGACTGCCGAAGTCCTCTTCTGGGCTCCGTGCTGATTCAAGTCGAAGCTCGAAGGAAAGATTTCATCTCCAGCCAAAGTTGATGTCGAAGTTGAGGCCCAGGAAAGATCTCATCTCCAACCGAGGTTAAGGTAGGCTTCGTCCGCTGCGATCGAGATGGGAGGTTGAGCTCCTCGGGGGCGATATTGTCTCCAGCAGCCGAGGTTAATACGGGCGCTTGGGAGAGATCTGATCTCAGGATGAGGTTGTCTCCGATCTTATCTTTGGCCGAGATTATCTTGGCCGCTCGGGAGAGATCTTATCTCTGGCCGAGGTTGAAGCTCTCCAGTCGAGGTTGACATGGTCGCTTGGGGGAGATCTTATCTCCTACGGCCGAGGTTGATGCGGGCTCTCGGGGGAGATCTTATCTTCTGCAATCGAGCTTGGCTCGAATGCTCGGAGGAGATTTTATCTCCTTCCGAGGTTGGCCTGATCGATCGGGAGAGATCTTATCTCTGACCGAGGTTGTCAACGATCGCTCGAGAGAGATCTTATCCTCTAGCCGAGGTTGACTCGATCTCTCAAAAGAGATCTTATCTCTAGCCTCTAGCCGAGGTTATCTCTGCCTCGGTTGCTCGTTAGGACGAGGTTCTCCTCCTATTCCTAACGGACTGTGGGGCACATAGGGTCGCTGTCAGGCCTCTCCCTCCATCTCATCCTTTCGTGAACGAGGCCTTCGCCGGGGAGATCTATTTCTAGCCGAGGTTGACTCGGGTCGCTCGGAAGAGAATCTCATCTCTGCGAGGTTGTCCATGGTCGCTCGGGAGAGATCTTATCTCTAGCCGAGGTTGACTCAGTCGCTCGGAAGAGTCTTATCTCTAGCCGAGTTGTCAACGGTCGCTCGGAAGAGATCTTATCTCTAGCTGAGGTTGTTGCTCGCGTTAGGACGAGGTTCTCTCCTGTTCCTAACGGACTGTTGGGGGCACATAAGGACCGCTGTCAGGGCCTCTCCCCCTATTGTCTTTTTATGAACGAGGCTTTCACTCGGAAGAGATCTTTATCTCTAGCCGAGGTTGACCACGATCGCTCGAGAGAGATCTTATCTCTTAGCTGAGGTTGTTGCTCGTTAGGACGAGATTCTCCTCCTATTCCTAACGGGCTATGGGGGCACATAAGGGCCACTGTCAGGGCCTCTCCTCCATCTCGTCCTTTGTGAATGAGGCTTTCGCTCGAAAGAGATCTATCTCTAGCCTTGACTCGGTCGGGAAAGATCTTATCCTAGGATTGCTCGGAGAGAGATCTTATCTCTAACCGAGGTTTTTCTCGCATTAGGACGAGATTCTCCTCCTATTCCTAACGGGCTGTGGGGGTACATAAGGACCGCTGTCAAGACCTTTCCTCCTATCTCGTTCTTTGTGAACGAGGCCTTCGCTTAGGAGAGATCTTATCTCTAGCCGAGGTTAACTCGGTTGCTTGGAAGAGATCTTATCTCTAGCCGAGATTGTCCGCGGTCGCTCGGAAGAGATCTTATCTCTAGCCGAGGTTGTTGATCGCGTTAGGACGAGGTTCTCCTCCTATTCCTAACGGACTGTGGGGGCACATAAGGGTCGCTGTCAGGCCTCTCCCCCATCTCGTCCTTTGTGAACGAGGCCTTCACTCGAAAGAGATCTTATCTCTAGCTAAGGTTGTTGCTCGCGTTAGGACGAGGTTCTCCTCCTATTCCTAACACGGCAATTATTGACTGCTTCTTTCCTGTCATCACATAGTTTTTGCATCCAGAAATAATATTATTTGTTGGGAGAGAATTTTACCGAGGGGGAGTTACTGGTAGCACATCCCTATTTTATAGTCGTGGGGGCATTGTTCCTCTGAGTTTCCTTGGGCAGCGAGGCTCGGGCCGAACGACCTCCTTTATCTCATATTGGCCTTCTCAATTTGGAGAAAGCTTCTCTTGGCTTTGTCGCTGGGAGACGACGAATCGCCGATGTACCAAGCTCCTCCCTAGGGTAACGTTGATGATGCTGTGAGGCGGCCGACCTTGTTGTTTCTGGTTACGGCAGTGGCCTTGGCCGATCTTCTGCTTCAGACTGGCATCAGAGGAATTTACTCAGCTACCCCTTTTTGACGAGCTCCTCAATTTCGTCTCGGAGCTAGATGCATTCCTCGGTGTCGTGGCCTGGTTGTGATGGTAGAGGCAGTACTTGCTTCGATCATGCTTGTTTGGGGGAGACCATAATCCTTCTGGTCTTGGCAGCTGGTTCTTAACTTCGGTGAGAATCTGAGTTCGAGGAGCGTTGAGGGGGGCGTAGTCGCAGAACCTTTCGAGAGGAGGACTTCTTCGTGCCCTTCTGTTAGGGCTTCCTCGATGGCAAGCTTGAAAAGTTCGGGCCTTGCTTGCATTGGGGAGGTCGTGAGCATGGCCGAACTTCTTGTAGAATCTTCTGTGGGAGAACTTCATGCCCCTTCATTGGGGCTTCCTTGGAGTCATACTCGAGAGGGAGTTCGGCCTCGCTTGCGCCGAACTTCATTCCGATGACGAGCTTTGAGTGGGAGTTTGGCCTTGCTTCCGTCGAACTTCATTCCGATGATGAGCTTCGAGGGGGAGTTCGACCTCGCTTCCGTCGAACTTCATTCCGTCTCCTTGTGAAATCTGCGGGAGAACTTCATGCCTTTTTATCAGGGCTTCCTTAAAGTCATACTCGAGAGGGAGTTCGGCCTCGCTTGCGCCGAACTTCATTCCGATGATGAGCTTCGAGGGAGAGTTCGGCTTCGCTTCCGTCGAAGTTCGTTCCGCCCTCCTTGTGAAACCTTATGTGGGAGAACTTTTGCTCTCCGCTTCTTCTTCCTAGGGGTGATTGGTATGTCCAAATGCTCTTCCTTAAGGCTGGTTCCTCGCATCCTCATGGCGGGTTTGCTGACAAAGTCTCCACCAGAGGTTGTCGCACGGCCTACATCATCTCGGCGAGACCGCGAACCCGATCAGTAAGTTGAACTGCTCTACATCTACGGTGGCTTCGGGTGGAGCCTGGGCTGCAACGGGAGCAGATGGACTTGGCGCGCAGGACGCCGATTGCTGAGTCGAAGCTCTCTTGGAGGCATTTTTTCTTCGGGAAAAAACTCTAGTGAGGAAGAAGAGAGATCTCCGGAGAGAGAGAAATCATCGTCGAGCACTCCTTTAAGAATAAGGAAACCTCGAAGGTTTGATGTTGCCCTCCTTCTAGCGCCAATCTGTTGATGCAGAAATTGGTCGTCGTCGGAATCCACTAGAGTGAAGGCCGATGAGGTCGCCGTCGAGGACCTACAAAATAAAGTCTCGTCCGGAGCTGGTGGGGGGGTGGCTTCGATAGGACCCTCCGACGATTAAGTCAGCTCTGGCCAACAGGAATGGAGTGCTTAGGAATGAGTTCCGCTGAGCTTAGAGAAGAAGAGGAGAGCTTAGAGATCAGAGGTTAGAGTTAGCATATCTGGAGGGTCCTTTATAGGCGGAGCTTAATTGATGGTGGCGGTCATACCATCTGGTAGTGAGCCGTTGGGGCCGCATAGAGTTCGATACGGAGAGGAAGGCGTCGTCAGGTGGATAGTGACAGCCATATTAGCAGGTCACGGGCCGCATGGGACTGATCACGGAGAGTGGTGTCGCTAGTAGTGGTGGCCATGTCGTCCGATCTCGTTGTTTATTGCAGACTGATGGCGATAATTCGTCCAGAGGAGTTTGGACTTGTAGAAGAGTTTGGCCAAAGGGGAAGCTCGGGAGGAGCTCGACCGCAAAGGAGTTTGGCCGGCTGAAGGAGATGTCTGGGAGAAGTTCGGCTTCTGAAGAAATTCGATCGAAGAGGAAGCTTGGAGGGAGTTCGACTCCCGCAGGCGGCTGGCTGGAACGACACGGAGAGAGTTCGGCTCTTGCGGAAGTCTGACTGAAGCTCGACGGTTGAGGAGTTCGGCTAAAGCCCGACCACTGAAAGTCCGAAGGAGCTCGGCCGCTAAGCAGTTCGAAAAAGCTCGGTCGCTAAGAGTTTGGCCGGCTGTAAGAGTTCGGCCAAGACCCATCCACTGAAGCTCTTCTGTGGCTACTAGCCGCGTCAGGTTGGGCACCGAACTTGACTTCGGCAGGAGCGGGGTTTATCCCCAACAATATCCATGCATAACAATAAAAATAGTAAGTAATATATTAAAGTAGATATGATATTAAGATTTGCAGATACGATATCGCTGCTCGTATCGATGATCGACTGATACTATATGATACCATATCATACTGTATCGTTCTATATTGCAAATAAAAAAATTAAAAAAAAAATTATTTAATGATAAAAAAAATCATCCCGTATCGATACCATATCGCTCTACACCATTCCATATCAAACCAAACTATCCGATATTAATCCGTACCATACCATATCAACTAATTCGATTTAATTTAAATTATTTTTTAAAAAATTAATCTAAATCATTCTGATTTTTTATCGATACGGTGTGATATAGAATGTTTCAGTCGATTCGGATCGGTATGAAATATCATATATAATATAGTAAAAAATAAAAATAAATTAAAATAAAAAATAGTATTAAAAATAAAATTATAAGATTAATCATAAAAGTATATACAAGAAAAATTATTACAAATATAAAAAATATAAATTAATTACAACAACGAAGTGTAAATAAGAGAAAATAAAAATAATCAATACAATTATAAAATAATATATATAATTAAATATAAAATATATATGTAAATAGTTAGAGGTTGATTGTGTAGCACTTGAGAGGGGAGGTAGGGAAGTTGGGGTATCGGGCTAGGAGAGAGACGGGGGGATGAGGAGTGAAAACAGGAGGGAGTGGGACGGCGAGAGGGTGGGGGAGACGAGAGGAAGGGAGACGTTAGAAAGGAGGGGGGGGGGGGGCTGAGAGAGAGAGAGAGAGGACGTGAGGGAGGGGGAGGGGAGGGTTGAGGGGGTGGGGAGATGAGAAGAGCGAGAGTGGGGAGGACGGGCATGAGAAAGCAAAATGTGAATGTCTGGAAAAGTGAGATATTTTTGTTAGGAGGATAAGATAGACTCCAATCTTTTTAAATTATTTTTTATTAATAAATAATATTTAGGTAGAATTTGTAAGAGAGTACTATATGTTTAGAAAAATCTTTTTTTTATAAAAAAAATAGATTTGATTTGAAAAAGGAGAGAGCTAAAGCCGTACAAGTGCTAAGCATGAGGGGGATTAATTAATGTATTTTTTAATATGAGAGGGCATTCTTGGCAGAAGAATGACGGACAGAATCAGAGAGGAACATTCCTTGAGTTTGAACTGCCATTTGGAAATGTATTTTAGACTAGAGGGCCAAGCCAGAATTTTGATGCTGGCTTTGTGAGTTCTTGGCATTGGAAGACTCTATTGTGCTAAAAAGAACCTAAGATTTGATATCTTTTCAGTATAAGTATTGCAAATTAAGACAATTCCAGCAATTTCTGATGAATTTGCTTCAAACCTAATTCTTTATCATGAATTGATGTTCTGGTAACATAATCCTTTCCATTATGTCAATTCCCCTCTTTACCATCATCATTTCAGACCTCCTTTGATGTTCTTTCCCAATGTCCCAAAAGTTAGCAAGTTAAAGCTCGGTCATTATTATACAGTTAAAGATTCTACTTCAACTTCGGTCATGTAAGTACAGAATAAATTGTCCTTTCAAATATATGTTGTTAGATTTTAAATTTTGCTTAGTATCACAAGAAAACTCGTTCAAGGATTGGACTACTTCATGTACTCATTGCATCTTGTTTTTCCATCTAATTGGGATGTCAGGCTATTCTACCTCCTTTCGTGTGTTACAGGTTCCCGGGTATGCTCTGTTACGTCAAAATCTTCTGTGTCTTTCAGCCAGGTAGGGATATTTAAAATGTTTTACTGAATTCTTCTTGGTCTTTCATTTGGGTGGTTTATATATTGGACGCTAGAAAGTAGAGGTCTAAGCTGTTGATGTTGCTGACAAGATATTCTCTAATACCAGATTAGCAAGCCTACCTGAAGATGCAAAGAAAGGTCTTGAAGACCCAGATAGCAGGTATTTGATTAATGTGCTGTCGTTAGACTTAAATGGAATTATAAGATGAAATGAATGTCCAATCATAAGATGATTACCTTGGAAGTTGGAACTGTAGTGTGTCCGGACCGAACAATCTGACTTCCTCGAAAAATGCTTGTTAGAAATGTCGGTCTCTTAATATGAATTCTTAATTATGCTCCCTCTGAAGATCGTCAAGAGAGGATATGAACCAAAAACTGATATGCGTTTTTAAAATTGAATGTGGTAAGGTGTGCATCTCTGTCCTTTAAACCTTGTGTATAAGAATTATTCCCACGCAGATGGAATGCATGAACTTTGATGAGATTCTGATATTCTAGAGTTATAATTCCTATTAGAATGGCAAGTCTTTTTGGCAATGTATTTATTATTGCTGTTGTTGAATGATTACTTACAAGGTAATCTTCCTCTAGAGAACTATGATATAACATTTCTTGAATCCACCACCCCAGCAAACATGATATTATTAGGCAATGCAGTTGTACGTTTCAGAATCCATCATCGGTCCTCACAGTTCTAGCCTCTACCTTATTATTAGATGTTTTCTAACCTATCATCTTGGATGACACTGACGCTAAGAAGACATAATGAAAGATGATATTTCACAACTTTGCTGACATCAGATGGTTATGGGCTCTGCAACAAGCGGCGATCATGTCAAGTTACAGAATTTACCTTCCTTGAGGAAGCTGTGAACCAAAAAGTAATGGTTTTGGTTCCAGCTTACTACCAGAGTAGTTTAGTTTAAACAATTCAATATGTCCTTTTTCAAGTATCAAATAGGAAATTTTGTAACAATGAAGTTAATCTAATCCATGATTCCCCATGCATAAAACATTCCCTTGTTTTCTGGTGTTTTCATACTTATCCTTGCTTTGATCTGCCTAGTGCCCAATTTGTTTCACTAGTTATATGTATCTAGATAGATATGTGGATGTGTATGTACTCACAAAGCTTTGCCATTATGCCAAGGTGCATTATGCGTATGCCTCTTTTATTTCTTCCAAAACTTTTGAAGTTGTGCAATGCATGATGACTTGGCTTCTGTTATTGATGCCATGGTACCGGTTGTTCAGTCATTTCTAATGATATTCTGTTTCTGATTCTTTAGATACAATCTAGGATGGAGTTTTGGAAAAGAGAGGCTGAAAACAGGCAAGCATGGTAAGCCCTATCAATCTTCAAGTCCTCTTAGATCAGTAGGCTTCTCTAATTACATTTGCAAAGGAGTATGCATGATTTGAGACAGCCTCATGACTTGTTGGAACTGAAAATTTCTGCATTATTTATATCTTCACAGCATCAATGTTATGGAGCACAATCTTCTTGCCTATAATATGAGAAAATGCATCCACATATATATGCGCAAGCACATGATACACATACATTGTTAATTTTCTGTTCCAGATAAAACATGCTCCATACGAGGTACAAGTTGACATGATATTGTATCCTGGAAATGGTGATGGAAATGTTGGAGGACTTATATCATCAATCTTCCATTGTAGATGGTGCATTGTCGCATAATCACGTAGATAAATACGGACCATTTCTTTTTTTTTTTTTTTTTATGAAGTTAAGCAGATCTTAAGCTGGCTGTATACAATCTGTTCTTGATTTTTTTTATGCAGATACCTTCAAATGCTCTTTCTATGCTAATCCTGTTGTGGACATACCTACAACTGATTCTTCCCTCATGAAAAGGTATCATGTTATTAAATGGATCTTCAGCTTAGTCTGTTGTCTTTGGTTCCTTCACACAACCTTTTTGGATCCCCATACAATATCACAGGGTTTAAACTCCCATGGATCTCTTAGCTCTGAATTCTTTCTCTTAACATATGGGTGATGCAAAACTAGTTATTCTGCTGAAGATGTTATAATGAATGAAAGATAAAAAGCTGCTTAAAAGTGAAGATGCTGGTGAATTTTTCTCAGAAACTTTGAGAAGATGATTAGATAGATTTGAGAGAGAAGCAGGTGTTCAACCTTCTGTCAATACCGAGTTCCTAGGTTTTGCTTCGAAAGAGTGAAAAGGCTTATTTCACTGTGAAGGATGGAATGCACAAGCCCAAGAATCTGACTTAGATCTCCTATTAAATGTTGAAGAAGCCCAAGAATCTGCTATAGATCTCCAATTAAATGTAGAAGGACAGTCAAATGTGGGAAACAAAGAGGAAATCTTTTCATTAAATAATTCACCAGCGTACAAGTTTCAAAAACCTGATGACAAGGGGCTTCTCTACCAGTAGAAGCTTGCACGCATTGGTCTTGAATTGTGATTCATCGAGGTATTATGAAGAGTCTGGAATAAGGTAGAAGATGATGCCTCGTCATGGATGATGGTGGAAGCTTCATGAAGTGGTGTCCTTGATGAGGCAGGTCGGTGGTGGGTAATAGTGATCTAGGGATGAGATATATGGTTGGGGTGGTACTCGTTGAGTAATTCAAAATCCAAATTTGGGCATATGGTGGAGAATGGTGGAAAGTGGCTTCAAGTAAACATGCATGACTCACGTGTATGCAAGCCACAAAAATGACAAATGTTTCCCAACATGCAAAACTAACTCCCACTACATGACAAATATTAAGGAAAATAAAATAAATTAGGTCAGTAACGTGACAAAATATCAATGGCTTCTAAAGATATGATTTAGCAAATATAACCTAGGGTAAATTTCCCCTTAAAATCACTATTCAGCAATGGCATCAACCATCAAAGCTAAAAGCCTAAATTCAGTCTCCGATAACTGAACTTACACGCTGCCATGGACCATGGAATGACACGTGATTCATCAAGTCATGCTTCACAAAACAAGAAGCGATCATCATGTCGATGATAATTTACTTTCCGACGACAGTAACTCCACTTGTTGGTTTATGGTCTTACTTTTAAAGTCGGAATCTGCAAAGAGATAGAAAAGAAGGAACTTGAGAACCTAGCATACATCATAACTTTCAAATGAATCAAACTCCTTGAATAAGTGGCCAAGATAAATTTATTGTTTCTTTTGTACTTGTCGTGTATGGTTAACATGTTCTCCCGAATAATGTTAATGATATTTTACATGGTCATGTCATGAGTTGTTGATATTTAATAATTCCTGTATCTATGTGGTTTTCGATATCATAATCTCAATAATTGATTGTGTTATGCAGGTACCCATTATACTGTCGACCAAATATATGGCCAACCAATGCTTTGCCTGAGCTTGAAATGGGTATGTAAACATTTATGTTGTATGTCTGTAGGCTTATGAATTCTTCAGATTCCTAGCAAGAAGCTAGTTGTATAATGATAAGTTAAATGGCTATTGCAAAGCTCATCAGGAAGATATCTATCATTCTGCAAAGTGTACTTCCTTCATGAGCATGCTGTTTTCATCCTTGTTCGGCATGCGTATAACTTAGATTAATGCTCTGGTCTATCACCACTCATGGTGCATCAGAGAAACATGATTTTGACAACTACATTGCAATTAGATAAAAAATCAGATTCGGAAATCCAGAATTTGTTTAAAATATTTTAGTAAAATCCAATAGGTGTATGAATTTTTCCATTGATGGATTCCAGTTGTCATGTCAAAGATAATTTCAGGTCGTTATTACTGATTTCCTAGAGCTCTTCCTTCTCTTTATATCTCTGTGAGATCCTTTTTCCTGCAAAAATTTTGCTTCAATGAATTTTCAGAGTACTTTAGAGTTCAGAAGAATCGATGTTTTAGGCACCAGAGAACTTGAGCAACCTCTGCATTTGTTGCTTCCCTGTAATTTTTAACCAAAGATATCAAAGTGAGAAGAAACACAGTGTATCTAAGATTTGTATGGTGAAGCTGACTGAGGTAAAGCTGTGAGATGGATGGTGGCTTGAGTATTAGTTTATTATGTTTTGAAGGTTGCGGTGTTAATCATTCTACTCTGCCTGTTAATTTTCCTAGTTATTGTAGCTCAAAAGGATAAGAAAATAAGCCTAATTCTACAAGAACCAAAATTCTTTTATGGTTCTTGTTGGCGCTAGAGGAAGGGCCCAAACCTTCGGGGTTCCCTTGTTCTTAAAGGAGTGCTCGGCGACGATTTTTCTCTTCCCTCTCCGGAGATCTCTCTTCTCCCTCTCTAGAGTTCTCTTCCGAAGAAAAAATGCCTCCCATGAGAGCTTCGACTCGGCGATCGGTAGCCTCCGCGCCAGATCCATCTGCTTCCATTTCAGCCCCGGCAGTCCAGGTCTTATCTGAAGCCATCGTAGATGTGGAGCAGTTCAACCTACTAGTCCAGCAGGTTTGTGGCCTCGCCTAGATGATGCAGGCCGTGCGATAGCTTCCGGCGGAGACTTTGCTAGCAAACCCGCCATCAGGATGTCCGAAACCGGCCTTAAGGAAGAGCGTTTGGCCTAGCATACCAATCGCCCTTAAGAAGGAGAAACAGAGCAGAAGTTCTCCCTTAGAAGGCTTCACGAAGGGCGGAATGAAGTTCGCCGTGAGCGAGGCCGCCGAACTCCACCTCGAGATCATCATCGAGGAAGCCCTGGCAAAGGAACATGAAGTTCTGCCGTCGCAGGTGACGGAATGAAGTTCGGCATGAGCGAGGCCGCCGAGCTCCTCCTCGAGCTCGCCTTCATGGAAGCCCCGACGAAGGTTTCACAGGGGGCGGAATGAAGTTCGGCGTGAGCAAGGCCGCCGAACTCCCCTCGAGCTCGTCATCAAGGTAGCCCCAACAAAGGGGCGTGAAGTTCTCCTGCAGGTTTCATAGGAAGATAGAATGAAGTTCAACCGCGCTTACGACCTTTCCAGCACAAGCAAGGCCCGAACTCTTCGAGCTCGTCACCAAGGAACCCCGACAGAAGGGCGCGAAGAAGTCCTCCTCCTGAAAGGTTCCGTGACTACGCCCCCCGCAACGCTCCTCAAACTCAAATTCTCACGGAAGTTAAGAACTAGCTGTCAAGACCAGAAGAATTACGATCTCCCCCAAGCAAGCACGATCGAAGCAAGTACTGCCTTTACCTTCGTGACCACGGCTACGACGCTGAAGAATGCATTCAGCTTCGGGGTAAAATTGAGGAGCGCGTCAGAAAGAGACGGCTGGATAAATTTCCTCGACGTCAATCTGAAGCAGGAGAAGATCGGCCAACGGCGCTGTCGTAATCAGAAACAACAAGAAGGTCGGCCGCCTCGCGGCATCATCAACATCAACCCCGGGAGGAGCTTGGTACATCGATAATTCATCATCTCCCAGCATCAAAGCCAAGAGAAGCATGCTCCAAATTAAGGAGGCCAGCATGAGATAGAGGAGGTCGTCCTGTCTGGAGCTTATCGCCTGAAGAAACATGGAGGAACAATGCTACCACGATCCTAAAACATAAAGAATTTGGAGATGCGCTGCCAGTAACTTTTTTTCAATAAAATTTTTTCCTTTCAATAATATTATTTCTGGATGCAAAAACTATGCGATGACAGGAAAGAAGTAGTCAATAGTTGTTGTGTTAGGAACAGGAGGAGAACCCCATCCTAACATGAGCAGGTCAAAGACCTTCAACCTCGGCTAGAAATAAAATCTTTTTCGAGTGACGCTGATAACCTCGACTAGAGATAAGATCTCTCCTGAGCGATCGAGTCAATCTCGGCTAGAGATAAGATCTCTCTCGAGCGATCGTGACAATCTCGGCTAGAGATAAGATCTCTCCCAAGCGATCGAGTCAACCTCGGCTAGAGATAAGATCTCTCTCGAGCAATCGCTGACAACCTTAGCTAGAGATAAGATCTCTTTCGAGCGACCGCTGACAACCTCGGCTAGAGATAAGATCTCTCCCGAGCGATCGCTGACAACCTCGACTAGAGATAAGATCTCTTTCGAGCGATCAAGTCAACCTTGACCAGAGGTAAGATCTCTCCTAAGCGACTGCTGACAATCTCGACTAGAGATAAGATCTCTTTCGAGTGACCATGACAACCTCGGCTAGAGAAAGATCTCTTTCGAGCGATCGAGTCAACCTCGATCAGAGATAAGATCTCTTCCGAGCGACCGCTGACAACCTCGGCTAGAGATAAGATCTCTTCGAGAGATCGTGACAACCTCGGCTAGAGATAAGATCTCTTCCGAACGATCGAGTCAACCTCGGCCAGAGATAAGATCTCTTCCGAGCGACCGCTAACAACCTCGGCTACAGATAAGATCTCTCTCGAGCGATCGAGTCAATCTCAAAAAGAGATAAGATTTCTTTCGAGCGACCGCTGACAACCTCGACTAGAGATAAGATCTCTTCTGAGCGACCGTGACAACCTCGACTAGAGATAAGATCTCTTTCGAGTGACCAAGTCAACTTCAGTCAGAGATAAGATCCCTTCCGAGCGATCGCTGACAACCTCGGCTAGAGATAAGATCTCTCCTGAGCGACCGAGTCAACCTCGGCTAGAGATAAGATCTCTTCCGAGCTTCAAAAAATCTCGTCTATAGTCCGTTAGGAATAGGAGGAGAACCTCATCCTAACACGAGCAAAATCGAAGGCCTCATCCATTTTAGATGAGATGGGGGGAGAGGCCCTAACAACAGCCCTTATGTGCCCCCACAGCTCGTTAGGAACAGGAGGAGAACCTCGTCCTAACGCGAGCAAAGTCGAAGACCTCGTTCATCTTAGACGAGATGGAGAGAGAGGCCCAGATAATGGCCCTTATGTGCCACCACAGCCCGTTAGAAATAGGAGGAGAACGTCATCCTAATACGAACAAAGTCGAAGGCCTCGTTCATCTTAGACGAGACGGAGGGAGAGGCCCTAACAACGATCCTTATGTGCCCCCACAGTCCATTAGGAATAGAAGAAGAATCTCGTCCTAACGCGAGCAAAGTCTAAATCCGAGCTCCAAAATCTACAGAAGATAGGATCTCCATCAACCTCGATCATGGCGCCCAAGCCAACCTCGGTCAGGAATAAAATCAAGAGACAACCTCGATCAGAGCGCCTGAGCCAACCTCGATCAGAGATAAGATCGGAGACAACCTCACCCTGAGATCAGATCTCCTTCGAGGCAACTTCGGCTGCTGGAGACAATGTCGCTCCCGAGGAGCTTAACCTCTGACCTCGACCGTAGGAGACGAGATTTACTTCAATCTCGGCTGGAGATGAGATCTTTCTCGGACTTCAACTTCAACTTTGGTCGGAGATGAGATCTCCCTCCCGAGCTTCAACCTGAATCAGCACGAAGCCCAAAAAAGAACTTCGGCAGTCGCCTTTTCTGCATTCCCTTCGAGTTTCGAACTCGAAAGTGGGGGACTATTGTTGGGGATAAACCCCAGTCCTACCGAAGTCCAGTTCGATGCTCGACTTAACGCAACCAGTAGCCATGGAAGAGCCTCAGCGATCGGGCTTTAGCCGAACTCCTTCAACCGACCGAACTCTTCAGCGATTGAGCTCCTTCGGACTCCCAGCGATCGGATCTTAGCCGAACTCCTCAGCGGCCGAGCTCCTTCGGACTCCCAGCGGTCGGGCCTTAGCCGAACTCCTTCAATCGGCCGAACTCTCTAGCGGTCGTGCTTCAATTGGACTCCCGTGAGAGCCGAACTCCCTCCGTGCTCTTTCGGCCAGACGTCTACGAGAGCTGAGCTCTCTCCGCATTCCTTCGACCGAACTCCTTCCGAGCTTTCCTCGATCGAACTTCTCTAGGGGTCCGAACTCCTCTAGAATGGATACACACCGAAGTCCATCGATCAATGCCTGCTTCCTCGAGCTACGGCTGTCGGACCTCGACGGTATGACCACCACTACCAGTCTGACGACATCACTCTCTCCGTAATCAGTCCCATGCAGCCCACGACCCATCAGCATGTCTGCCACTATCCATTTGATGACGCCTTCCTCTCCGTATCGGACTCCATGCTGTCTTGAGCGGCCCACGGTCGGACGATATGGCCGTCACCATCAATCAAGCTCCGCCTATAAAAGGACCCTCCAGATACGCTAACTCTAATCTCTGATTTCTAAGCTCTAAGCTGCCATCTCCTTCTCTAAGCTCTATGGAACTCATTCCCGCGCACTCCATTCCTGTTGGCCAGAGCTGACTTGATCGTTGAAAGGTCCTGTCGGAGCTATCTTCCACCGGCTCCGGACGGGACTTTGTTTTGCAGGTCCCCGGTGGCGATCTCGTCCACCTCCGTTCCAGCTCGATCCGGCGACGATCAGTTTCTGCACCAACAGTTCTCATTGACAAAGCTCTTCAAGAAACTACCAAAGATTGGCCTAACCTTTTATGGTGTGGTCCTATTTTGTGCAGTGCATATGTTTTGATTCCTCGATATACTGGCAACCTATGATTCATCCATCGTGATCCAATATTGCTAACCCTATTCTCGTTACCAATCTCAATGCCATGCTTTCATATACTTTCTTACAGGAATGATACCTGGTACTTGCATCAAGTAGAATACTGCAACTTTAATATGTATATTCCAATAGGTGATGCACTTGAATTTTTTCCTAAAAGAGTCCACCTAATATTTGATGTTGTCATATTTGAATGAATTGAATTTGTTCTGCAGTAATTGTTATTTAATTCTGTCTGATAAAAGTAAAGGTCTTAGTAAGGTGGACTCTGGTTGTTGAATCTGGCCTTAGACAGTTGTGATGTTATCTTTTTATTGTTGCTACAAAATCATGATGATGTGAGCTGAGAACATGTCAAATTATTGTTAAATTACTATATTTGTTCAAGGATTTCTCCAATCATTTATTTGCAATTTCTGCATGAATAGATTGTTGTGATATTGTTCATGACAGTTTGACTGTTGGCATTTTTTAGCATTCAAGTCTCTCAGCAAATTGATGCTGGATGTTGGGCTTCTATTGGCATATCACTGCAGTCGATATGGTATATTTTTCATGTTTGCAGCTCACAACTCTTTAATTAATGATAGCATATGCTCCTTGTAGGTTGATCGTGAACTTCACTTTTAAGGAATTATCAGTTTAACTGACATGCTCACCTTAAACTAAGACATGTGTAGTCCCTAAAAAAGTCTGCCTTTTTAACACTACCATTCAAAGTATGTAGCATGTATCAAGTAGCAGTGCATGAGGTATTAATAGAATTGGATGATGTTATGCAAGTGATTAAGCATATGATGGGCCATAAAACCCTTTGGCTGTTAGCAATGGAAGGAATATGCTAAGGAACGTTTTCAAGTAGCATGTCCTGATTCCCCCTCTCCTGCTGCTCCACTGGTCCCTGTGAGAAGCACTAGAGAAGTTATCCAACCGTGCAAGGTGAAATTTCTGTTTCTTTCTTTGTTGATGATGTCCGTCCCCCTTTTCCACCTATCCCGATGCTATTGCTTCCTCCTGTTTTTGATTATTTACTTTGTTCTCCCACTTTTAATCTTCTTTTATGTTCTCCCACCCTCTGTCTCACTCAGATTCTTGCAGGTGATTTGGCAAACTGAAGTTGTACTGTAATTGCATGACAGAATTGAGAATGACACCTTGCAATTTCTGGAATTCCTGTCTGATGCTTGAGCTATAGAGTATGATGCATGCATGAGTGTGGTCATGGGTATGGATTCATGCTTGCAGGGAAGGGTTTAGATACCAGTGGATTGGCCAGTATTGCTGGTACCATAATACGACCTGCCCTCACTATATTCACTTAAACTCCCGAGTCTGTTATACATAATATGATTCATAAGTGATAAATTATATTTCACTTATCTTTATCAGTAATTTTTTAATTTTTTCAAACTAGGATGTTGGTGCCCCATCGGACTTGAAAATATATCGATATTCACTAAAGTTTCATTGAAGACAAAAAGGTTTCAAATTTTTTAAAAAAGGAACAAGTAAAAAAAACACGATCCCAAGAGTTGGGACAAAACTGGTATACGGCTCAGTACCGGTATTTTAATCCTTGCTTGCAGGTGCACACGTTTGTGTGTGGCTTATTCCCTTTCTTCTTTATGTATGAGGGCACATGCGCGAGTTCATTGTTAAATATTGTGATGATAAATTAAGCATAGTGTCCATCTCTTGTGATCATAGGACCCATGTGTCAAGCTTTTTCGAAAAAATGCCCATAAAACCTCAGGCAGCAATTTGTTAACATATTACATATAAACTGATATCTCACTTTTTCCTTATATGCTTGCATGAATCCCATTTGCTTATTATTAATTCTAAAGATTTTACATACCTATTGCTGATTAGTGCTCCTGAAGAAGATAAATTATTATCTAAATGTTATCTAACCTTTTCATATACAATGGCTAGTATTAGGGGATGCAAAAATGTATGGCAATGAAGACCTTGAGCACATAATACAACGTTCAAGATGCCACAAAGGTCGTTTGCTATATTACCTTCCAGTTCAACAGAGGTGATTGTCTTTTCATAGATATAACAAATTTGCATAATTGTGTCGAAATTGCTACAATTATCAGTATGTCCCACACAGAATAACCAATCCTGAAGTTGTTTCCAGACACTAATACTACATTCCAGGATTAGTTTATCTTTGGTTCATTATTTCTGGAATATTTCTTGCTGTTGTGCAGTGAATTCAAGGAAGATGCTTGCTCCATGTCATCATGGTCTGACTGGCATACTGATTTTTGTTGTCTGACAGGTCATACAATTCCTTAAACATCATCACTCTAGAGAATCATATACTTTTCTCATCTGTTTATACTTTTATTATGTCCAGAACTTTTCTTAAAAGTGATGCAGTTATGTATCACAATAAGTTTGTAAGCAAATGCAGAGGAAAACATAGAAACGTTATCTTGATATGTAGCTTTTGGAAAGGCATTTCAATAATTTAGAAAACTTGTAAAATCATGTAAATTGACGTTCTAATAACATCCATTGATTACTTCATGGTAGCAACAATTATTTGGAATCATTGCTTGGCAATGATTTTGTTGAGGAAAAAAAGAACATTAATATTTGATTGGAGATAAGTCTGTGTAAGGGTTTTTCATTTTCTTCATTTTTTAAAATTATGATTGGATTTTCATCTTGTAATGGCTATAATCTGGTCGAGTTTTTTTTTTTTTTTTGGATGTAAACATGAATAGACTTTGCTTCCACAAATTGTAGTGTCACTGGCTTCATAGACACCATGGTCCACAAAGTTGAGCACTATGGCACTTACTTCTTCTGCTACTTAATATTGAAACTTGAAGGTTTGACCCATAAAGTTTTGTGTTTGAAGGATCATGAGTAAGCTACTCAACTTCTTAGCCAATCGGTCCCATCTCAGCTGGCTGGCATCCCTCTCCCGAGTGGAGAGAATCGTAATTTGAACCCTGGGGGTGGGCAACCCCTACAGTTTGATAAAGAAAAGCTAGTCAACTTCTTCTTTAGAGCAGGTGGCTATGCACATGTTTTTTTGATTTGTAAGCATCAGTGACTGTCTTTAGGTTAAAGGTTAATTTTATAGGGTGGTTCGGGCTTGCTTGAGAAGTTGGGAGAGTTACGATAAGGAGAAATCTGTAAGGAGTTCGGCTCCTGAAGGAGTCCAATTGAAGGAGAAATCCATAAGGAGTTTGACTCCTGGAGGATCTTGATTGAAAAAAAAATTCGGAAGGAGTTCGGCTCCTGGAGGCATTCGACTGAAGGAAAAATCTGGAAGAAGTTCGGCTCTTGGAGGCATTCGACTGAAGAAGAAATCCGAAAGGAGTTCGGCTCCTGTAGGAGTCCGACTGAAGAAGAAATCCATAAGGAGTTTGGCTGCACAAGAAACTTGACTGAAGGAGAAATTCAGAAGAAGTTCGGCTCCTGGAGGAGTTCGATTGAAGAAGAAATTCATAAGGAGTTTGGCTCCTGGAGGCATCCGACTGAAGGAGAAATTTGAAAGGAGTTCAGCTCTTGGAGGAGTCCGACTGAAGGAGAAATTCGTAAGGAGTTTGGCTGCATGAGAAACTTGACTGAAGAAGAAATCCAAAAGGAGTTCGACTCCTGTAGGAGTTCGACTGTTGAAGGAGTTCAGCAGGTGTTCGTTCGCTGGAGGGAGAATTTTCGATCGAAGCTCTTCCATGATTACCGACTGTATTAGGCTAAGCATCAAACTAGACTTCGGTGGAAGCGAGGTTTATCCCTAACAATAGTCCTCCCACTTCTGAGTTTGAAATTCGAAGGAAGGGAGTATAAAAAGGATGACTGCCAAAGTCCTTTTTCAGGCTCTGCACCCATTGAGATTGAAGCTCGGGGGAGATCTGATCTCAAGTCGAGGTTGAAGAAGATCTCATCTCCTATTGAAGTTGAAGCTGAAGCTGAGGCTCGGAGAAGATCTCATCCCCAGCCGAGGTTAAAAAAGATCTTGTCTCCTATTGAAGTCGAAGCTGAAACTTGGAGGAGATCTCATCTCCTGTTAACATAGACGTTGAAGCTCGGGGGAGATCTTATCTCTAGCCGAGGTTGAAGCTCATGAAAACTCGGAAGAGATCTTATCTTCAGTCAAGATTGAAGGAGATCTTGTCTCCTTTTGATGCAGATGTTGAAGTCGAAGCTCAGAGGAGATCTTATCTCCAGTCGAGATTGAAGGAGATCTTATCTTCTGTTGTTGTTGAGCATAATGGAGCCGTTGTCGGGGCCTCTCCTCTCATCCCATCTAAAATAAATGAGACCTTCGACTTTGCTCATGTTAGGATGAGGTTCTCCTCCTATTCCTAATGGATTGTGGGGGCATATAAGGGCCATTGTCAGGGCCTCTCCCCCCATCTCGTCTAAAATGAACGAGATCTTCGACTTTGCTCACGTTAGGATGAGGTTCTCCTCCTGTTCCTAATGGACTGTGGGGGCACGTAAGGGCCGTTGTCAGGGCCTCTCCTCCCATCTCGTCTAAAATGAACGAGGCCTTCGACTTTGCTCACGTCAGGATGAGATTTTTCTTCGGTTCCTAATGGGTGTGGGGGCACGTAAGGGCCATTGTCAGGGCCTCTCCTCCCATCTCGTCTAAAATAAATGAGGTCTTTAACTTTGCTCACATTAGGATGAGGTTCTCCTCCTATTCCTAACGGGCTGTGGGGGCATGTAAGGGTCGTTGTCAGGACCTCTCCCTCCATCTCGTTTAAAATGAATGAGGCCTTTGACTTTGCTCACGTTAAGACGGGGTTCTCTTTTTATCCCCAATGGGTTGTGGGGGCACATAAGGGCCGTTGTCAGGGCCTCTTCCTCCATCTCGTCTAAAATGAATGAGGTCTTCGACTTTGCTCATATTAGAATGAGGTTCTCCTTCTATTTTTAACATGGCCACTTTTGGTTGCCTCTTTTCTGTCATCACATAGTTCTTACACCAAGAAATAATAATGTTGAAATGAAGATGTTTTATTAAAGAAAAATTACTGGTAGTACATCCTCAGATTTTTTGAGTTCTAATGTCGTGGAAGCGTTATTCCTCTGAGCTCCTTCAGACGATAAGTTCCATACCAGACGACCTTCTCTACTTCATATGGACCTTTCCAATTTGGGACAAGCTTCCCCTGGCTCTAAGGATGAAAGATGGTGGCTTGTCGAAGTACTAAGTCCCTCACTCTGAATGTTTTACTTCGAACTCTAGAGTTATAGTATCGGACCATCCTTTGTCTGTAGGCCGCCATCCAAACCTGGGCTTCCTCCCTTTTTTCTTCCAGCATGTCGAGGTTGACTCTAAGATCCTGTGGGTTATGCTATTCGTTGAAGGCCATGACCCGTGTTGATGGAAGCTTAAGTTTGATTGGGATAACTGCCTCCGTTCCAAAGGCCAAGGCAAATCTTTGAGTAGTTCGGTACGCCCAGAGAACATGGTAGAGTTCGTCCATCCAGGCCCCTTTTGCTCTGTCGAGCCTTATCTTGATGTCTTGTAGCAGAGTTCGGTTGGTCATTTCAGCTTCCCCATTTGCCTG
The DNA here is from genome assembly GCA_006176705.1 of Cocos nucifera. Classification (NCBI taxonomy): domain Eukaryota; kingdom Viridiplantae; phylum Streptophyta; class Magnoliopsida; order Arecales; family Arecaceae; genus Cocos; species Cocos nucifera. The sequence goes on from QRFJ01000202.1 coordinate 1,305,593, forward strand.
TGGGTGAGATATTGATGTGAAATAGTGGAAGATGTTTAGGTCATCGTAGAACTCGATGAACCTCGTCCTAGTGAATTATCATCCGTTATCTATTATGAGAGTTCGGGGCAGACTAAACTGACAGATTATTAAGTTTCAGACGAAATCCTATACCTTGGCCTCGGTAATTTTTGCTAGTGGATCGGCTTCGATCCATTTGATGAAGTAGCCGATCGCGATCAGGAGGAACTTTCGTTGCCCGGATGCCGTCGGAAAAGGGCCAAGTATGTCGATTCTTCACTGCATAAATGGTCAAGATGCGCTTAGCGGAGTAAGCTCGGAGGTGGGCTATCTTTGTATGTTTGCATTCTTCTGACAGCGGTCATATTTTCTGACATACTCTATAGAATCATAGTACAAGGTCAGCCAATAGTATCCTTGCTCGAAGTAGTTTTTGTGATAGGGACCTGGCTCTTATATGACTTCCATAGATTTTCTCATACACTTTCCATGATGCAAAGTCGGCCTCTGAAGGTCGAAGACATCTCAACAGCGGTAGCGAATATGACCTCTTACACAACTTGCCCTCATACAAAGCGTGCCGAGAGGCTTGATTTCTGAGTTTTCGAGCTTCTTCCGGATCACGAAGAAGAATTTTCTCTTTGAGATAGGCAACCAACGGATCAATCCAGCTCAGCTCGAGCTCGGTCTGCATAACGACCTATGATTCCTCCGAGCCTGGGCATTTTAGAGTTTTGAAAAATACTTCTTTGGACAGTTTGGCTGGGTCTGAAGTAGCCAATTTAGAGAAGAGGTCGGCTCTTGTATTTTCTACCCTCGAAATCTATCAAATGCCAAAACTGCCAAAGATCGGAGTCAAATTCTTTACTTTCTTAAGGTATTTCATCATACTTTCCTCCCGCACTTCATAGTTGCCGCTAACTTGGCTGACCACTAATTGGAAATTACTATAGACTTGAAGTTGATTTACTTTTAACTTTCTTGCTATTTTTAACCCGACAATCAATGCTTCATATTCGGCCCTATTATTAGTCATATGAAATTCGAAGCATGGTGCATACTCGACGACGACTCCCTCAGGACTGACTAAGACTAACCCTGCACCTGCTCCAGCGGAGTTAGACGAACCATCCATGTACAGAGCTTAAAAACCTTCGAAAAGGTCGACACTCTCTTCGAAAAGGTTCGGTTATGACAGCAAAGCGTCGATCTCGTTCTGTTCAAGCTCGGCATCATCTGGAATGGTATATTCTACTATAAAATTTATCAATATCTGGGCTTTGATCGATGGTTGGGGTCGATAATTGATGTCGAACTCCATGAGCTCGATCGCCTATTTTGCCATTCTTTCATAAGCATCCATTCGATGAAGGACTGCTTTTATTGATTGATCCGTGAGGACCGCTATGCTGTATCCCTAAAAGTAAGGTCGGAGTCTCCTGATAGCGATTAGAAGAGAGTAGGTTAATTTCTCTAGCTTAGAGTACCTAATCTCTGCATCCCTTAGGACCTGGCTTATGTAGTAGATCGATCGCTGCATCTTCGCTTCATCCTTGATCAGGACTGCTGCCAAAGCCACTGGGGAGATTGCTAGGTACAAGAACAACTCTTCTCTAGATTCGGATTTTGCCAGCAGTGGAGATGAGTCGAGGTAGTTTTTGAGCTCCTCAAACGCTCGTTGGCAGTTCGTCATCCAGCAGAAGTTTTTTGGTTGCTTGAGAACTTGGAAGAAGGGCATGCATCGCTCGGTCGATCTCGAGATGAAATAATTTAGGAACGTCACTTTTTCAGTCAGGCGCTGAACTTCTTTGATTGTTCTTAGAGCAGTCATCTCCTGAATAGTTCAGATTTTCTCTAGATTTGCTTCAATCCCACGTCTTGACACCATAAATCCCAGAACTTCTCTGAGGTCACACCAAAGGCGCACTTGGTCGAGTTCAACTTCATCTTGTGCTTTCTGAGTGCACTAAAGGTCTCTTCAAGATCGGCGAGGTGGTTTATAGAAGCTCGACTTTTGACGAGCATGTCATCCACATACATCTTCATATTGCGGTCGATCTGCTCCTTAAAAATCTTATTGATAGGCATTGGTACGTCTCTCCTGCATTCTTGAGCCCAAAAGGCATAATTCTATAATAGTAAAGACCATGGTCAGTAACAAAAGCAGTTTTTTTCTCGTCCTCCGGCGCCATCCGTATATGGTTATAGCCGGAGAAGGCATCCATGAAGGTGAGGATCTCGTGGTCCGAGGTTGCGTCTACTAGTTGATCAAACCTGGGTAGAGGGTAGTTGTCTTTTGGGCATGCCTTGTTCAATTTTTTGAAGTCTATACATATCCTCCACTTGTTATTTGTCTTTTTAACGAGGACCGCGTTTGAGATCCAAGTTGGATAGTTAACTTTTCGGATGAATTCAGCTTTGAGGAGCTTGTCTACTTCTACGATTACTTTTTGCCTCTCCAGGGTGTGGTTGTACATCTTTTTTTTTATCGGTCGATACATAGGATCAATGGCTAGCCGATGTTCCATGACCTCGATATCAATTCCTAGCATATCTGATGGGACCCAGGCAAAAACGTCTGCGTTCCTTCGTAAAAAGGCGATGAGCTGCTTTCGAACTTCATCTTCTAGATTAGAGCCAATTTGCACCGTATGCTCTACATTTTTGTCATTCAAGGGGACGATCACAAGATCTTCTATGGACTCATCCCGTTCTTCGGCAAGATCATCGCGAACGTCCAGCCTATCAACATGATAAGGGTCGGACTGTTCTTTCTTATGCAGGGTGATTGAGTAATAGTGCCTTGCCAGAGCTTGATCTTCCTGACCTCTTCGATCCCGTGACTTGTCGAAAACTTCATCTTCAAATAATAAGTTGATGCTATTGCCCGAAGTGCATTTAGACCAGATCGGCCGAGAATAGCATTATAGGCAGATGGAGCCTTTACGACTAAAAAATCGACTTATGCCTTAGCCAGCTTCGGACGTTGCCCTGCAGTCACAATCAAAGTTATTATGCCCTCAACTGGTACGACATCGTCAGTGAAGCCTATCAATGGAGAATTCATAGGCCCCAAGTGGTTATTGAGCAAGGATATTTTGGAAAAAGCATCATAAAACAAAACATCGATCGAGCTTTCATTATCTACCAAAATACGGCGTACATTATAGTCGGCAATGTTTAAAGAGATTATAATCATGTCATTATGCAGGAACTAAACTCCTTGGGCATCTGCCTCAGTGAAGGTTATGAGTTCTTCAATCCTCCGTCTCTTCACTGATCCCTCAAATCCGTCGGTCTCTTCTCGTCGAAGTCTCCCTGAGATAGTGTTGATGATACCGAAAGGCGGTCGATCTTCTTATTAATCCTCCCTTCTGATGGTTCAGACTGCGACAATGCCCTTGGCCGATCTTTCCATCCTTCAGACCGACGCCGCAGAAATTGGCTGAGTCTGCCTCGCCTGATGAGCTCCTTAATCTCATCTTGGAGCTGAATACACTCCTCAGTATCGTGATCATGGTCCCGATGATAAAGGTGGAACTTATTAGGATTGCGCTTATCGGGATGAGTACGCATTCTTTTTGATCTCGATAGTTGCTCCCTGATTTTCATCAGTACTTAAATTTTTGGAGCATTGAGAGGGACATAATTATGAAATTTTTGGAGGGAAGAACTCCACCACACTCTTCTATCGGGGCTTTCCTACCTCCGAGCCTGGAGAGGACTTCAGGCTCGCTTGCGCTTAGAGGGAGTTCGGAAGTGCGGCCGAGCTTCACTTGACTTTCCTTCCTCAGCGGGCCTGCTCGGCTCGTTGATTCGCCACTCTCCAATGGCTTCATTGTCCTTGGCCTTGAAGGCCTCTTCAGCTCGGGCATAACCTTCAATCCGAGCCAGCATATCGGCAAAATCTCTGGGATACTTTTTTTGCAGAAAGAATAACAAATCATTCTTTTGAAGGCTGTCCTTAAGTGCGATCATTGCAATGGATCGATCTAGGCTTCGAACATCCAATGCAGCAGCATTAAACTGGATGACATAAGCCCGAATGGATATTTCCTTCTTCTGCTTGATGTTCATAAAAAAATTCAAACCTCGGCAGGGACGTCGGCTGCTAACGAAATGAGCCACAAACCGATGGCTCATCTAATCAAAGAAAAAGATGGTAGTCGGCTTAAGGGTCGAGTATCAATTTCTGGTAGCTCCCTTAAGGATGGACGAGAAAGTCCAGCATAAAATGGCATCTAGCACGTTGTGGAGCAGCATCATCATCTGAAAGACCTTCAGATAGTCGATCGGATCAGTGGTCTTATCGTAACTCTTAAACTGAAGGAGCTTGAAGTTCGGCGGAATCGGTTCCTACATAATCATCTGAAAAAAAGAAGGGTCGGTACAAATATCGTTACCGTGGGTGGAGGGAGCGTGACGGAGTTCTTCAATTTATCGGCTCATTTTCTGAAGCTTTTGATCAAGGAGATCTTCACGATCGTTGATCTCTAGAATTTTTTGGTCGAGGGGGTGTGAAGCCTCCCCCTGGATTGAATCATGGTCCGAGTAAGGGTCCTCCATCCTCTGCTTTTTTTTTCAGAGATCAGAGGTCGGATAGCCTAAGTCAACCATTTTCAGACCGAATTACGAAGCTCCGGAGAAGCCTGCTCTGACCGAATCGATGTTCGAGCTTGCCGATGTATGGCTTGCACTGCCTTCATGAGATTGCGAATCTACTGAACCAGCAGGTTGAACTGCTTTGCATCCACCATAGCTGCAGACGGAGCCTGAGTTGCTAGGACTGAAGTGATAGTGGATAGGTTTGGACAGATCTAGCTGCAGAGGCCATTGATTGTCGAGTTGAAGCTTTTCTGAGAGGCATTTTTTTCTCGGAGAAGAACTCTAGAGAGGAAGAAAAGAGATTGCTGTCGAGCACTCTTTTTAGAATAAGAGAACCTTAGGAATAGAGGTTCCTTCCTCTAGCGTCAATTCTGTTGGTGCAGAATTTGGTCGATGCCGGATCGAGCTATAGTTGAGGAAGAAGAGGTCGCCGTCGATGATCTGCAAAATAAAATTTCACCCAGAGTCGATGGTGGTGGCTCCGGCAGGATCCTCCGACGATCAAGTCAGCTCTTCTGACCAAGAGAAATGGAGTGCTCAGGCAAAGATTCATTAGAATTTTAGAAAGGAGAAGAGAGCTTAGAGAAAATGTATCTGAGGATCTCTTTTTATAGACAGAGCTTGTCGTAACCGTTCGGTAGTGGGCTATCCGGGGCTATATGAAGTTTGTTATGAAGAGTGGTGTCCATTGTTGTGATGTGGCCATTCGGTAATAGGCCGTTTGGAGTCATGTGGAGTTTATTACGGAGAGTGGTATCCATTATCATGAAGTGGCCATTCGTTAAGATTTAATAATCGAAGTTCGGAAGAAGCAGGCATTGTTTAGTGAAGGACTTTGACATACATCAATTCCAAAAGAGTTCAGACTCCTAAAGGAAATATGGCCAGAGGGGATCATCTGAGAGGAATGCTAGTTGAACTCTGAAAGTAATCTGCTAGAGGAATCCAATTGAAAGAGAAGTCTGAAAGGAGTTCGGCTCATGAAGGAGTTCGATCGAAGGAGAAGTCCGGAAGAAGTTTGGCTCTTAGAGGAGTTTTATCGAAGGAGAATTCTGAAAGAAGTTTGGCTTCTATAAAAATTCGATTGAAGGAGAAATCTGGAAGGAGTTCAACTCCTAGAGGAGTCCGACTGAAGGAGAAATCCATAAGGAGCTCGGTCCCTAGAGGAGTCCGACTGAAGGAGAAATTCGTAAGAAGTTCGGCTACTGAAGGATCTTGATTGAAGGAGAAATTCGAAAGGAGTTCGGCTCCTGGAGGCATTCGACTGAAGAAAAAATTCGAAAGGAGTTCAGCTCCTGTAGGAGTCTGACCGAAGAAAAAATCCATAGGAAGTTCGGCTGCATAAGAAACTTGACTGAAGAAGAAATTCAGAAGGAGTTCAGCTCCTGGAGGAGTCCGACTGAAGGAGAAATTTATAATTTGGCTCCTGAAGGCATTCGATTGAAGGAGAAATTCGAAAGGAGTTTGGCTCCTGGAGAAGTCCGACTGAAGGAGAAAATTCGAAGGAGTTCGGCCCCTTGAGGAGTCCGACTGAAGGAGAAATCCATAAGGAGTTCAGCTCCTGAAGGAGTCCGACTGAAGGAGAAATCCGTAAGGATTTTGGCTCCTGGAGGATCTTAATTGAAGGAGAAATTTGGAAGAAGTTCGGCTCCTAGAGGCATTCGACTGAAGGAAAAATTCGGAAGGAGTTTGGCTCATGTAGGAGTCCGACTGAAGAAGAAATCCATAAGGAGTTCGGCTGCACAAGAAATTTGATTGAAGAAGAAATCCGTAAGGAGTTTGGCTCTTGGTGGCATCTGACTGAAGGAGAAATTCGGAAGGAGTTCGGCTCCTGAAGGAGTCCAACTGAAGGAGAAATTCATAAGAAGTTCGGCTGTACGAGAAAATTGACTGAAGAACAAATTTGGAAGGAGTTCGGCTTTTGTAGGAGTCTGGCTGCTGAAGGAGTTCAGCTGGTGTTCGTCCATTGGAGAGAAAATTTTCGATCGAAGCTCTTCCGTGATTATCGACTGCATTAGGTTAAGCATCAAACTGAACTTTGGCGGGAGCGGGATTTATCCCCAACAAGTCACATTTAAGTAAGCAATGTTTGCTGGTTAGCAGATTCTCATCTCAAAATCTTCTTATTTATGTGTCTAATCAGCATCCCTCTTTACTTATACTGTAAGTCTCCATAATACACATGCCCAGTACAAACATGCCAAATTAGCACTGCTTTTTGGCCCTGATCTCCGAAAAAAGAGGGAGAAAACTACTATTTATCATTGTCAATTTTTTGTTGGTGCTTGCTTGATGATAACTTTGTGATTTTATGTTTAGTGCCTTATTTGAAATTTAGACATACATTTGATTTCAGTCTACCATATTATCCATTCAAAATATACATGTAATTAGGTTAACATAATGGTATTTCCTGTCAGTCTAGCAAAATTCAAAAGGTATATCACAAACTCATGAAATGTAGTGTGCTCTGTTTGTGCTTTATCTTTGTTATTCAAGCTCATCTTTCATGATATATATTAGCGTTTCCAGTATATGTATCATTATTGAGTCTTTGAAACTCTAATTTCTCTTATTAGAATTTTATTGCAGGTCTTACCAGTGGCATGTATATGAGAAATAATGAAAAGATTACTTGCCCAGATAGTGCTTCTGGCCTTTATGTTAGAATGCGAAATGATCAGATTGTCAGAGTAAGGTTTTGCTTTTTCTTTCTTTCTTTCTCCAAACATAATGGATGTACAATTGCAAACTAGGTCTCATGTATATTTACTTGTTCTTCTAAAGAGGATGTTGTTGGAGAATGGACTGATTAACCTTTTGCAATATCCCTGTTATAATATGTTTACATTGTGGACTTCATTTATTCTTTATGAATTGATGTTGAATGTGGTATACCTTTCTTATTTAATTTTCAACAGCAGCATTAATCACGTAGAATAAATATGCCCTATGATACAACCATGACCGATAAACCATCATGCCTTGTCACAATAAGTATGTGCGGTTCGCTTTATGAGTTGAATATAGTTTTGAATGATAATAAGTTTCCTTTTCTTTTATCCTTGTTCCCGGGTATTATGTTGTAGTTTGATGAATTTTCTTTTTTGCCTCACTCTTTCAGACTATGAGAGCCGGTGAAGGGGAGAGGAGTCTTGTGAGTTTGTGACAATAATATCATCCTTCCTTACTTTACTAGCCACTTTATGGTGTAAAACCATGAGCAAAATAGAGGACAAAAAATAAAATTGAAAGAAAAAAAAAAAATTCAAAGCTTGGATTTTTCAGAAATCAAATCAATCAATAATTCAAGTCTAAGATTTTTCATACAGATGGAGTCTTTAAATAGAGACGCAACTTGCAACCTAATAGAAATCAAATTGCTAATTTGTAATCTAATAGAACTCCACTTATTGAGTCCCAATAAAATTAAAAGTCTAAATAAAATAAAATAAAATAAATCTTAAATAAATTCATAAAATTAAATTAGGGTTAGAGTTCAGCGATGCTTCCTTCTGGAATACGTGCGTAATTTTTGATTCCCATTATTCTCTTCTGGCTAGAAAAAATTTGACTTTGGCGAGAAATTAATGTAATCTTCTAAAATATTTGGATCAATACGTTGTAGTTCATCTTCGAGAATCTAAGTAGCATCTGAGTCTGGATGATCGTGCCATTTGATGCCAACATTTCATTCTTTTTGCTTGTGGTTTTACACCACTTTGCATATGTAAATTTTGGAGTGCCGAATGCTTTTGGAACTTAGGGAAATGCATATTGATTTTCCCATCCACTCATAGTATTTTTAGAATTTAAAATTTGCCACAAGTTTATTACCCTATGGTAATCTGTATCTGCAATTTTTTCAGATAATTCTTATTTTCAACCAACCATAATGTGGCATCATTTGATGCTTGGTTATTCTAATTTTCTCGATCACTTGGGAAATGTATATTGATTTTCCTGCCTTCTCAAGTATTATTAGCCATTTAAAATTGCCCCAACTTTATTAAACTATGGTAATATGTAGCTGCAATTGTTTCGGGTAATTCTCATTTTCAGCCAACCACAACTTGGCAGCATTTGATGCTTAGTTGCTCTAATTTGCTTGATCAAAAGCGAACTGCATGTTGATAGAAACTGACACGGTTCACCGTGTAGTTGGGCTTAATAGGAAAAGATGATGAATTACAGAACTAGGAATCCTGCATGAATGTTTGCTATATTAATTTGTTAGGCATGCTAAATCGTCATGTCTTTTTTCTTCTAATTCTTCCTGAAATTGTTCATATGTTATTTAATTGTTTTAGACCCAAACCATGTGGTCAACAAACTTTTTATAACTTAAGATAAAAGTTGATATCAAATTATATAAATACGTAAAAGTTCATTTCCTCATATTTCCCAAGTCAATCCAATTCATTGAATAGGTGAGAATTGTGGATCATGAATTGCAACATGAACAGCCAAACTATGGACTGATGTCTGTTCCTGCATATGTTTGAAGATACACTCTACTTGTTTGCTTTTCTCACTTCCTAACTGCAATCTTGCTGCTTTAGACTAGGCCTTTGATTTGAGCTATATGATGTAAATGTTGAAATCATCATATATATATATATATATATATTTCTGGATTGTCAATGCTTAACTTGTACCTGCGGAGGTCAATCCTTTTATTGATGGTTGCAGGAGTTTATAAACATGCACAATTTTTCTTGAGGTGTACCAGCTGCAAAGTTTGTGTTTCACAAAAAGGAGTGGATTCATGATCCTTTTAAAATATTTCCATAGGAAATTTTGAAATGCTGTATTTCATTTCCCATTTTTGGACTGGGTATGAAGTTTGCCGGCAGTGTTTACCTGACGGATATCTAGTTCTGCATCTAGAAATGCACTCCACCAATTTGGGTATTTCGTTGTTTAAGTGTTTGTAAGAATTATGATGGATGTTCATCATCTTGGCATGGACCTTGAGGTAGGTAATTTACGTGACGAGACTAGCATCAGGAGAATGGTTCCTGATTACAAGGTTTGGTTTCGAAATTGATCCTCTCTTCTGTTCATATTGACTTCCGGTATGGGCCATGCTAGGACCGACAAAGGTCACTTCCGTACATTATCTAACGGGACTCCTTATTAAACAAAAATCGTATTCGTGCTATGACACCGTAAAGAGAACATGGAAAAAGGTGAAGATTTGCATGGTGAAAGATGAAATGTTGTAACTTGCGCTCAAATGTCCTTTATTGACCGGACACTCCGATGATGTCTCGAGTGCTGACACAAGTGTTGGTTATCCATGATTTCTAGCTTCGTGGTAACACTGCTTTGCTTCGATGCATCAGGTTGTCTTTGGAGAAGATCAAATAGCATATCAAATTGCCGAAACTGGAGCTGTACTATCAAGAGGTCGTCTCCGTGCAACTCCGCATTCCGTTCAGGTACTCTAATCATCAAAATCCTTTTTCTACTGCAAGTTTCTTCCCTTTTTGATTAACTTTTAGTATGAGAGGTAAAATGCAAGTCAGGATGTGAACCAGCAGAAGAGGGGAGAAAACGGATATCTTTCTGCACTAAAAATTATTGGTACTTTAATCAACAGCTTTGATGCCTAGCAGCAAGTTAACTTTCTACGGTATCGGTCAGGAAAGACAATTCATCAACACACTTTTTATTGGAAAAAAAAACTTTTTCTTCATCTGTCTATGAACAACCGTGTAAGAGTTGCACGCAGCCACTGGATACCTAACAAATAATGGGTTTCATATCATATCGCCAGCCTAAATTCTTGAGTTGATAATTCCTTTCCAACTTGCCCGTACCTTGTTTCATACACAGAATTTCTGAACTCTTTTGGGAATATACAAATAATGGGTTTTATATCATATTAGCAGCTTAAATTGTTGAGTTGGCAATTTCTTTCCAACTTGCTTACACCTTATTCTATGCAGAGAATTTCCGAACTCTTTTGATTTCTCCATATATTGTTAAAATTATCCGTCTATTTACAACATTAGACAGAATTGAACTTGGAGATAAACAAACCGTGTTATTTATTAAAACCTTCAATTATTTGTTCTTACTGCATGGTTCTGTACTTACCGATCAGAAAAAAAATGTACTTGTTGTTTCCTTCTTAAAATCCCTGTTTCTTTTATCCTAGAATTTTGTGGTTGTTGGATAGGCACCTAAAGGAGAAAAGGCTTATGGGGTTGGACGCTCAACTTTTGTCCTGTTTTTGCAACCTGACTGGTATGTTCTTCGGATAGATTACAGAGAAATTTCTCCGTGATGTCATCGACATTACTTCCTAATTGTTTTATTTGATTGCACTGCTGATGCCTGACCGATGGAAAGCCTCATGAAATATGAAAATCGGAGCAGCGTAGGGTCCGACTTACCGAATGGGAACTGGGAATTCTTTAAAAAAAAAAAAAGATCGATGATTAACCGCTTGACCCAGCTGGTATGAATCAGATTCCACATATCGGGGTCTGGATCGTTGGCCAAAAGATGACCATAAATTCTGGAAAAATGATAATCAAGTTGATTTTTGGACCACCGAACCTTTACACAATGACTAATCTCCCAGCTACCAGGACTCCATGTTTGTTTTATCATCGGGATTTATCGTACTTTTGTTGTCTCCATCGTTGGATGAAAGAATTTTAAATAAGTTGTGATAGTTCAATAATCCCATTTTTCAAAAAAAAAAAAAAAAAAAAAATCAATTCCTTTTTCCTTTTGTAGAAAATGGGAAAATATATTTGTTTATTCTTTTAGATATTTTCAGAGCCTTATTTATTTATTTTTTTTACATAAATAAAAATATCGATGGGTTCCACATATCTTCTTATTTTATATCACAACTTTTTAAGATAAGATGATTGAATTATTATATTAATTTTCTGATTTTCTCTATTTTATTTTCCTAGATTTTTATATTTAGTGATATTTATTTGTTTTTCTATTTTATGATGTCATGGGTTATAGAGGGACCTGTGGTGTTACTATTGGCCTGAAACTGAACAACTAAAATAGATTTGCCTGGGAGTGTGTGTGTGTTCGTTCCAGTAGCATGTTCTTTTGATAGACCGTATGGTGATTCATCAATATGCGTGCATGTGTCCCAATAATGGGTTCATTTGATGAGACTGCAGAGTGATTTGTCTGTTGTGTGCATGTGCAATTGAGTCGGTGATGTGTGTGTGTGTGTGTTCCAATAATGGATTCTTGTGACAGACTGTATATTGATCTGTCTGTTATATGTGTTCCCACAGTGGGTTCTTTTGATAGACTGCAGGGCAATGTGTCTGTGATGTGTGTTCGTTCTCCAGAAGTGAGTTCATTTCAATAAACTGTAGAGCAATTTGCATGCATTGCCTGCTAATGTTTTCTTTGATGGCAAGACTGATGTCTGACCTATGGGAAACCTCATGAGATATGAGATATGAAATATGAAATACATATACGAGCCCCACACACCAAACAGCCTTTCAGAATTTCTCTCAATGTATGTTTTCCCCACTTACCAAATGGCTTTCGGAAGTCCTCTGTGTATGCATAGACTTGCACCTTCCACGGTGAGCTTGGAACTGCATGCAATGCCTATATTCATGGAAGTTCTGAATCATACAATTTGTCCAATTTTTTAACTGGTCCATATGTTCCGATCTAGTCTCCTAGTTTGGCCTGTAACTCATCTTACAATTACGTGCTTCTTATTCCTAAAGTGGCTTTTTTATTCATCAAATTAAGTTTTGAACCTACGCTAGCAACCACTCAGTTCGGGCTGAGCTTTCGCAGGTTTCCTATGCTGAGATTGATGGCATATATTACATTAGTTGAATGTAGATGTAAAGATTTTTTTCTTGATGCACAAAGTTTGAACTTTGTAAAAAAAATAATGCTCCTACATTTTAGGATCCGTTTTAATGAATCGATCGATTACCAAGTGCTTACGATTTTGCAATATTATTTTATAGGGATGAGATTCTTAATATTCCTGAAGAGATGCCTCATAATCTGAAGGTGCGTGATCAAAACCTCGATACCTTGCTAAGTAGCATGTTATGTCCTATCGTAGTATGTTTCCGATGAGAATATTATATGGTAATGAAAAGCTCATTTTTC
>QRFJ01000202.1:1322939-1476796 GCA_006176705.1 Cocos nucifera
ACGAAGTTTGACATCAATTATCGATCCCGGCCATCAATCAAAGCTTAGATATTGGTAGATTTTGTAGTAGAATATACCATTTTAGATGATGTCGAGCTTGAACAGAATGAGACCGATGTTCTATTATCGTAATCAAGCCTTCTCGAAGAGAGTGTCGATCTTTTTGAAGATTTTTGGACCTTGTACGTGGATGGTTCGTCCAACTCTACTGGAGTAGGTACAGGATCATCTTAGTCAACCCCGAGGGAGTCGAGTATGCGCTATGCTTCGAATTTCTTTCAACTAATAATGAGGCTGAATATGAAGCGTTGATCGCCAGATTAAAAATAGCAAGAGAGTTAAAAGTAAATCAGCTTCAAATCTACAGTGATTCTCAATTAGTGGTTAGCCAAGTTAGTGACAACTATGAAGCGTAGGAGAAAAGTATGATGAAATATCTTGAGATAGTAAAGAATTTGACTCCAGTCTTTGGTAGTTTTGGCATTCGATAGATTTTGAGGGTAGAAAATATAAGAGCCGACCTTCTCTCTAAATTGACCACTTCAGCCCCAGTCGAACTATCCAAAGAAGTATTTTTTGAAACTCTAAAATGTCCAAGCTCAGAGAAATCATAGTTCGTTATGTAGATGGAGCTCGAGCTGAGCTGGATTGATCCGTTTGTTGTCTATCTCAAAGAGGAAGTTCTTCCAAGTGATTCAAAAGAAGCTCAAAAACTCAAAAATCAAGCCTTCCGGTATGTTTTGTATGAGAGTAAGTTGTATAAGAGGTTGTATTCGCTACCATTGCTGAAATATCTTCGACCTTTAGAGGCCGACTTTGCATTATGAAAAATGAACGAGGGAATTTATGAAAGTCATGTAGGAGCCAGATCCCTATCATAAAAACTACTTCGATAAGGGTACTATAGGTCGATCTTGTACCATGATTTTATGGAGTATGTCAAAAAATATAACTGCTGTCAGAAAAATATAAACATACAAAGACAGCCGGCCTCCGAGCTTACTCCACTAAGCGCACCTTGGCCATTTGCACAGTGAAAAATGGATATACTTGGCCCTTTCCCAATGGCATCTGAAAAATGAAAGTTTCTCTTGGTTGCGATCAACTACTTCACCAAATAGATTAAAGCCGAACCACTAGCAAAAATTATTGAGGCTAAGGTATAGAATTTCATCTAAAAATCAATCATCTGTCAATTTGGTCTGCCCCAAACTCTCATAATAGATAATGGGTGATAGTTTGCTAGGTCGAGGTTCGTTGAGTTCTGTAAAGATCTAAACATCTTCCATCACTTCACGTCGGTAGCTCTGGATGGATGAACTCTACCACATCCTCTGAGCGTACCAAACTACTTAAAGGCTATCGACTAGAAAAACACCATTTGCCTTGATTTTTGGAATGGAGGCAGTCATCCCAATTGAGCTTAAGCTTCCATCAGCATGGGTCGTGGCCTTCAATGAGCAACGTAACTTACAGAAGCTCAGAGTCAACCTCGATCTACTGAAAGAAAAAAAAGAGGAAGCCTAGGATTGGATGATGGCCTACAGACGAAGGATGGTCCGATACTATAACTCAAGAATCAGAGGTAAAATTTTCAGAGTGGAGGACTTAGTGCTTCGATGAGTTGCCATCTCTCAGCCTCAGAGCCAGGAAAAGCTTGCCCCAAATTGGAAAGATCTGTATGAAATAGAGGAGGTTGTCCAGCCCAAAACTTATCGCCTGAAGGAGCTCGGAGGAACAATGCTTCCACGACCTTGAAATTCAAAAAATCTGAGGATGTACTATCAGTAATTTTTCTTCAATAAAACTTCTTCATTTTAATATTATTATTTTTGGTACAAAAACTATGTGATGATAGAAAACAAGCAATCAATAGTGGCCATATTAGGAATAGAAGGAGAATCTCGTCCTAACATGAGCAAGTCAAAGGCCTCATTCATTTTAGATGAGATGAGGGGAGAGGTCCTAACAACGGTCGTTATGCATCCCTACAGTCCGTTAGGAACAGAAGAAGAATCTCATCCTAATGTAAGTAAAGTCAAATACCTCATTCATTTTAGATGAGATGAGGAAAGAGATCCTGACAATAGCCCTTATGTGCCCCTATAGCCCATTAGGAATAGAAGGAGAACCTCATCCTAATGTGAGCAAAGTTGAAGGCCTCATTCATTTTAGACGAGATAAGGGGAGAGGCTCTGACAATGGCCTTTATGTTCTCCTACAGTCTATTAAAAATAGGAGAAGAACTTTATCCTAACATGAGTAAAGTCGAAGGTCTCGTTCATTTTAGATGAGATAAGGGAAGAGACTCCGATAATGGTCCTAATGTGCCCTTACAGTCCATTAGGAATAGGAGTGGAACCTCGTCCTAACATGAGTAATGTCAAAAGCCTCGTTTATTTTAGATGGAATGAGAGGAGAGGTCCCGACAATGATTCTAATGTGCTCTTGCAGTCCGTTAGGAATAGGAGGAAAACCTCATCCTAACATGAGCAAAATCGAAGGCCTCCTTCATTTTAGATGAGATGAGAGGAGAGGTCTCGACAACGATCCTAATATACCCCTACAGCCTATTAGGAATAGGAGGAGAATCTCATCCTACATGAGCAAAAGTCGGAACCTCGTAGACCAATGACGTGGAGAAGGAAAAAGCTTGGTGAAGAATCCTTACACGTGCTTTCCCACGACAACTTGCCTACATCAAATGCGAAAGGAAGAACCTTATCATGGTTTGCAAGAGAGGTCCTAGTTCAACGTCCGCAATAAGTCCGATGCCCACAACGAGCTCAGCATCCACAACAAGCAGCAAGCATGGGTATCTGGGACCATAATTCTCCTTCGAGCTTCAACGTCAATAGGAGATAAGATCTTCCTCAACCTCGGTTAGAGATAAGATCTCCCCCGAGCTTCAACATCAACCTCAATAGGAGATAAGATCTCCTTCAATCTCGGTTGGAGATAAGATCTCTCCTGAGCTTCAACTACAATATTAACAGAAGATAAGATCTCTTTCAACCTTGGTTGGAGATGAGATCTTCTCCGAACTTCAACTTCAACATCAACAGAAGATAAAATCTTCTTCAACCTTGGCTGGAGATAAGATCTCCCATGAGCTTCAACGTCAACCTCAATAGGAGATAAGATCTTTTTCAACCTCGATTGGAGATAAGATCTTCTCCGAGCTTCAACTTGAATCTTGGCTGGAGATGAGATCTCCTCCAAGCTTCAACTTCAATATCAACAGGAGATAAGATCTCCTTCAACCTCGACTGAAGATAAGATCTTTCATGAGCTTCAACTTCAACGTCAATAGGAGATAAGATCTTCTTCAACCTCGATTGAAGATAAGATCTCCTCCGAGCTTCAACGTCAATCTCAATAGAAAATAAAGATCTTCTTCAACCTCGATTGAAGATAAGATCTTCCTCGAGCTTCAACTTCAACGTCAATAGGAGATAAGATCTTCTTCAACCTTGGCTGGAGATAAGATCTCCCTTCAACGAGCTCCTCAACTGAGATAAGATCTCTTCCGAGCTTCAACTCTAACGTCAACAGGAGATAAGATCTCCTTCAACCTCGATGAAGATAAGATCTCCTCGAGCTTCAACGTCATCCCAACAGGAGATAAGATCTCTTTCAACCTCGGCTGGAGATAAGATCTCTCCCGAGCTTCAACTTCAACGTCAACAGGAGATAAGATCTCCTTCAACCTCGGTTGGAGATGAGATCTTCCTCGAGCTTCAATTTCAACATCAACAGAAGATAAGATCTCCTTCAACTCGACTGAAGATAAGATCTCTCCGAGCTTCAACGTCAACCTCAACAGGAGATAAGATCTCCTTTAACCTCGGTTGGAGATAAGATCTTCCCAAGCTTCAACCTCAACAGAAGATAAGATCTCCCATGAGCTTCAACCTCAGTGAGGGCAGAGCCCGAAAAAAACTTTGGCAGTCATTTTTTTGTACTCCCTTCCTTCGAATTTCGAACTCGAGAGTTGGGGGACTATTGTTGGAAATAAACTCTGCTCCCATCAAAGTTCAGTCTGATACTTAAAATAACGTAATTGACAATCATGGAAGAGCTTCAATCAAAAATTCTCCCTCCAATAGTCGAACCCTAGTTGAGCTCCATCCAAACTCCTTTCGGATCCACCAATGGTTAAACTCCTTCCAGCCTTCTCCTTCAGTCGGACTTCTCCATCAGTCGAAGTTCTCCTTCAATCGAACTCCTCCAGTAGCCGAACTTCTTTTGATCTTCTCCTTCAGTCAGACTTCTCCTTCGATCGAACTCCTTTTGATCTTCACCTTCAGTCGGATTTCTCTAGCAGTCAATCCCTTCCGAACTTCTCCAGCGGTCGAACTCCTTTTGACCATCGCCTTCAATCAGATTCCTCCAGCAGCCAAATCCCTTCTGGTCTCTTCCAATGACTGAACTCCTTTCGGACTCCTCTAGGAGCCAAACTCCTTCCTTCTCAGCCAGATTTCTCCATCAGTCGAACTTCTTCTTCGGTCGAACTCCTCTAGTAGCCGAACTCCTTTCGACCTTTGCCTTCAGTCGGGTTCTTCCAGCAGCCGAACCCCTTCTGGACTCCTCCAATGGCCGAACTCCTCCAAGAGTCAAACTCCTTCTGAACTTCTCCTCCTTTCGAATTCCTCTAAGAGCCGAACTCCTCCAGGAGCCAAACTTCTTTTGGACTTCTCCTCCTTCCGAATTTCTTCAGGAGTCAAACTCCTTCCAGACTTCTTCTTCAGTTGGATACCTCTAGGAGTCGAACCTCTTTCGAACTTCTTCAATCGAATACCTCTAGGAGCCAAACTTCTTTCAGACTTCTTCTTTAGTCGGATACCTTTAGGAGCCGAATCTTTTTCGGACTTCTTCTTCAATCGAATTTCTCCAAAAGCTGAACTCCTTTCGGACTTCTCTTTCAGTCGGATTCCTTCAGGAGTCAAACTCCTTTCAGACTTTTCTTCAATTGGATACCTCTAGGAGCCGAACTTCTTCCAAACTTTTTCTTTAATCGAACTTCTCCACCAGTCGAAAACCTTTTGAACTTCTCCATCAATCGAACTCCATCCAAATTTTTCTAGTGGATTACTTTTAGATTTCAACTAGCATTCCTTCCAGATGATCCTCTCTATAGTCGTATTTCTCTTTAGGAGTCCAAACTTCCTCTAGAAATTGATATATGTCAAAGCTTCTTCACCAACCAATGTCCTGCTTTCTTCCGAACTTCGACTATTAAATCTCGACGAAACGGGCACATCACTACAGACGATACACTCTCTCTCTGTAATAAATCTCCATGCAGATCCTTGAGCGAGTCCCACTATCCGGATGGTTATGGCTATCACTATCAGTCTGACTATAGGTAGTGCTACAGGCGGTACCTTCCGTCATGCACAATACTCTATGCGGCCTCCGAGCAGTCCCACTATTGGACGAGCTTTTGGCTGTCACTATCAGTCTGACGCATACCTGACTGCTATAGGCGGTACTAAATTCCTTGATGCAGCCCTGAGATTTCACACGACCCCGAGTGTCCCACTACCAGATGGTCTATGGCTGTCACTATTAATCTTGCTACTAGGCTCTATCTTATAAAAAGGGATCCTCTCAGATACATTTTTTCTAAGCTCTCTTCTTCTTTCCCAAAAACTTTGTACCGAATTCATTTTCTAAGCACTCCATTTCTTATTGGTCAGAAGAGCTGACTTGATCGTCAGAGGATCCTACCGGAGCTACCACTACTGACTCCAGATGAAACTTTATTTTGCACATCACCGACAGTGACCTCTTCTTCCTTAGCTCCAGCTCAATCCGACGTCAATCAGATTCTACACCAACAATATGCATATAAATATATATATATACATATATACATACATATATATATATATGTATATCTATAAGTATACGTATATGTATATATACGTATACATATACGTATATGTACATATATATACATATACGTAAATCTATAGGTATACGTATATATATATATGTATACGTATACATATATGTACATATGTATACATATCTATCTATCTATATGTATATATATACATATACCTATACACGTATACGTGAATGTATATGTATACATGTACATATACGTAGACGTGTACATGTATACGTATACGTATACATATATATATATGTATATGTATATATATATATGTATATATACACACACATATATATGCATGCATATATATATACACACACATGCATATATATATATATATATATAAGTACAGGCTCTGATCATTAGAGCCCTGCAATTCGATCGAATTTTGACGTGGATCGGCGCTCTCCAAATCCTGAAAAGCAAAGGGCTGTATCGAAAGAAAAAAAATTGAGGCCCTTCTTTCCAAAAAGCTTTTTTTAATAATTTTTTTTTTTTATTTTTTTAATAAAACTTTAAAGAAAAAGAGGTGCTTCTTTCTTAAGAAGGTTTTTTTTCAAATTTTTTTTTATTTTTTTTTGAAAATTTTTTTGTGAGAGTTTTCTTAAAAAATTAAATTTTTTTTTAATTTTTAGTTTTTTTCACATGGAAGGCGCCTTAGGTGCTTGAAGGTGCTTCAACTAAAAAAATTAAAAAAATATCTAAAAAATATAAATAATAAATTTAAAAAATATTTAAAAAAATAATACAAATAAAAAACCATTCTAATTAAATAAAGTTTTTATTTATTATTATTATTTTATATTTTTAGAATTGTATTTATTTTAATTGTTTGTGTTTATTGGATTGAATCACTACATCGAGGTGTAGGTGTTTAAAAGTCGAATAAATACAAACTATCACTAATAAACATAAACTCCATCGAATAAATAAAATTATAGAATAAAACAAATTCAAAAAATAAATAATTATATAATAATAGAACTTTATATTATTATTAGTGTTGTATTTATTTCAGAATGAGATGCAACAACTTTTTTTTTATTTATTTTTTAGGAATGGCATCGGTGCTCGTTGATTAATAAGTGAAAATTCGAATCGGATATAGACTTGAATTCAAGCGAGTGTAGCATAGTCATCTTAATATACACACATATGTATGTATATATATATATTATATTATGTATATGTTTATAATATAATATTATATATATACTCATATACATTATATAATAGAGTATTATAGTACATATTTAAAAATACACACACAACATAGTAGTATATATATATATCTGTGTGTGTGTGTATGTATGTGATGTATATATATGTATGTAATTTATTGATGCTATGTATATACTATACTTACATACCTACAGTATATGATATATATATTACTTATATATGTAATATATAATACATATATATATATATGATATTATAAATGTATTGTGTATAGTATATATTATATATTACACATGTATATACTATATATAATACTATACATAACATATATATATATGAGTATATAGTATTGTATTTATTATATATGTTATATATTATATGTATATATAACACACATAAGCAATTATATATTGCAACACACACACATATATATATATTATATATATATATATTTATATATATTATTTATATATTATATATATATATATATATATATTATGATGTATGCTATGTATGTACGTACGTAGTATGTTGTATGTATTACGACGACGTACGGTATAGTATACAGATATATAAAGTTATTATGTTAAAATATACATACTATACATACATATACATCATATTACATTACTACATACATACATACATACATACATACATACAATATTATATATATCTATATATATATTATGATAATATATATAATATTATTATATATATATATATATATATTAATAGTATATTATTTATATAATATATATATATATATGATAATATATATATTGTTTATACATTATGATATATGTATAATTATATTATGTATATAATATATATATTTTATATATATGTATTATAGTAATATATATATATGTATATGTTATATACAATTATATTGTATTGTATAGTATTAATATATAGTATGTATTTATATACATAATATATATGCTTATGTATTATACATATATATTGGATATGTATTGATGATATCATATATTTATATGTTATATAGTACATACAATATATTGTATATTATACATAAAATTGTATAATAACATATATACACATATATAGGTAATTTATATGTATAATATATTAACATACACATCTATATGGATATATACATACATACATACATACATACATATAATACATACATAACATAATATATATATTATATATATTACATAATAGTTATATAATACATATACATACTATATGTACATTATATACATACATATATGTACAATACATTACATAAGATTATATAATTATATATATATATAATATAATTTATACATATTTTTATATGTATGTATGTATAGTATGTATGTATGTAGTATTCTATACATTATGTATTGTTGTATGTTGTATGTATTGTATGTATATTATATTATATATTATATTTATATATATTATATATATAATATTATTATATATATTACGTACATATATTTGATATTATACATAATTTACAATATATTACACATTATTTATAATATACTTATACATTATTTTGCCGCGGCGCCGCTAAGGTTTGAAAGTTCTTGATGACTTAGCTAAACTATGCTGCTTTACAAAATGATAATATATTTCTTCTTATATTTAATTATTTTCAATATATATTTAATTATCTTAAACACTTTCTAAATGCAAATTTGAACTGTGATTGAGTCAAATATTTTTCAAACTTGATGCAAGCTCAAATTGATTTCAGCTCAATTCAAAGTTATCAAGCTGATTGAATGTTCGAGCAAGAAAATTAAGTTAAATTAGGCTCTCTCTCAAGACAGTAAGCAAATATAAAATTCAGGCTCAAAAACAATATGAAGCCAAGCTTGATCAAGCTCAACTTGATTACCGGAGGTGGAGAAGACGGAAGACGAGGGAGAGGAGAGAAGATAGAACTGAATGTAGATTGGGTGAGAAGAGAGACATGGCTGCATCTGTTAAAATCTTGGAGCATATATGATTAGTTCAAATTCAGATTTGATCTCAGATGAAGAGTGACATTTGGTGAAGATGACCTGTAATATCTTTCTTTGAGAATGCCGACGGATGAGAGCCTGGCCGAAAATCTAGGGGTGGGTGGGATCGAACTCTGTCTGTTGTATCCTTATAAGAGATATTTCCAACTCAGTCAGTTGGCACCCCTGCAAAGATGATCTGTAATATCGGAATTAGTGACAGTACGTAAAAGATAGATAGTGTACCCTTTGCTTATATCTCAGGTTGTTCCCATGTTGTTGATTTTCTTCACTTGGAAAGCAGAAGGCATCAATTCTTATGCATTCGCATCTATTAGCATCAGACACCTTGCATCCACGCAGAAATCCACATCCAACTATGGAATCTTGCAGAGCGACATCTTTGAGATTTGAATTCAGGGCGAACATCGCATGAAGCTTCTCTTCAGCGTTAGAGCCTGATAGCACTATCCTAGCGGCTTGTAACATGTTTCACTGCATGATAAGTAACAAAAATGTAGCTTTGTGGGATGAATCTGCTCTATCTTTCATAACCGGTCTGTTGCTGAGAGAGTGGATGTCGTTTGTGGATAGCCTGAGTGCACGTCGTCGACCACTGATGCACGAGGGAAAGCAGGATTTTGGCCACCGAGGGTGCGGAATGATTTCGAAGAGTAGAAGTATGTGGTTTCAACTATTCTGGAATTAGATCGTGAGTGGCGTATCCATCCATCCATCCATCTATCTATCTATATATATATATCATGTTGAAAGACAAGTCAAATCCAGCGTAAGAGGTGGAAGGCAGGTAAAACTTCATTTGCCAGATTCATGCATTGCGAGGGACCGTTGCTGTTCCTTTTTGTCCACATGACTCGGTTGTTAGAAGACCGGGAGGGGGGACAGGTAATGGTGCGTGTTGTTTTTCCCACAGGTCCCTGTCACACTAGTGGCAGTCGAGATAGAACCCTAAGCAACGTGTGCAGGATGGAATGGTGCCGCGTCGCTCTTATGTCAAGTGATATGGTAAGGGACACTGCACCACTTTGGCCCCATGGACTCAAATAAAGCATAAGGGGAATCCATACCGAGACCACCTCCTCTATGGCGTGGCGACCATTCTAGTTGCTTTTCCAAGACTGCAATCTTCGTTGGCATATGATGCCCGGTCAAAGTGTGTGACCGACTCGAGCCGAGTAGTTGGAGGTTTAAGCTCAACTTGATTCAAATATTCAAACTTAAAATTTAATTTGAGATCAATCAAGATTTAGAATTCAAATTTAAACTCCATTTCATCGGAAAAAAAAAAAAAAAAAAACTTCACATTAGCTTGACTTGGCATGACTTGAATATCAATGAAATATATTCAAGTTCGAATTCTAGCATTAATTTAAGTTTTGATGATAATTAAAATATATGATTAAAATAAAATATTACATAATATTATATTTTAAAATATTAAATTAATAAAATATATTATAAATAAAATATAATATTACTAAAAATATATATAATCAAGTAGTCTCGTTGGTTGTAAAATTGAATATTTGTGGCTTGAGCTTGATTCAAAAAACTGTTCGAGTTATTTGAATTTGACTCAAGATCAATAATAATCGAGTCAGGCACGACTGACTCGCATGGGATAGAGAAGGTATTTGATTATATTACATATCCAAGACTCCAGCTAAATTAAACCCATGGGCTTTTCTTTTTTTTTTTTTGAAAAAAAAATGTATCTATTCATTTGGGAATTGGAGAGCATGCACTTCAGTCGGGAAGTGACCTATTCACGCTCATCTGCTGTGGCTTTGGGCCAATGGCGACCAAGTCCATGGATTGCTCTATCATTCTTTAGATAAAATGCTATGATCTGACAAAGAGTTCATATGGAGATTGTCGTGTTAGATTGTCACCACTTCGACTAACAGGATAAGCAATAAGGATTACTACCCAAAAAATTTAAAAAAAAAAACTGATTACCATAATGCAGATTTATGTTGGAATATTACCAAAGAAGGCCACGACACGGCTCCGACCCACTATCTTTTATTTAAATGGCACGGCAAGTTGAATCACCCCAAAAGATTAAAAAACACCACCATATCATCAAGAAAATTCCATACCTAATCCACGTGTGATTGACCTATAATGGCTTAATCCAAATGAAACTCGAGGACTAGACTATAAATTACTGAAATATTTTGTAGTCCACCCGTAATCTATCACAGACTGACCATATCTTCCCTGGATAGGATGTGTTGGTTCTAGCCTTACAGGCTCATATAAAGTCATCGAAGGCAGCTCTTTGTTTCTTGACTAATTTTAACCCCACCTGCCCCCGGATCCGTCCAAACATGACTCAAATAATTCTGCAATGATTAGCACTCTCGTAATCATCTGTCATCATGTGGTTAGCAATCATAGAATCTGGCCAACTCTTCCACATCAACTCTCTTCTTCTGTGTGCGCTGACTCAGCGGGCAGAATCCTTCTTGTCTTCCCTTACATATATTTCAGCAGGCTGCGCTCAATTAGCTTCATCCCTGATTGAAATAAAAATGCTACTTTGGTTTTCAATCAAATGTAGATTTGGTATATGAGAAGTTAAACGCCAAGATGAGAGGTGGATGATTGTGAATCAGGTTTCGAGGAGGTGGGACCCCATTGGATGTCGTTGTCGGGAAATCGCGGGGGTGGGAGCGACGCGTGCACCTCGTAGGTCGGCAGCGGCGAGGGCGAGGGGACACGATGTGGGAGTGGATAAGGACGACACGTGGGGTGTCTCCGTGGTGTCCTACGCGCGCACGGGACGCCCTTTCGTCCTTCTCCATTTGGCATTTGAGGACCAAAAAACCCCACATTTGACCGAAATGGTCATTTTAAATGAAGTTACAAAACTATCCCTGGTGAATTTTTTCCCCTTTTTCCCTAATATAATTATATATATGTCATTTTTCTTATGGGTGCATCTTTTTTAGCCAGTGATGATTCTTCGTATGCACGGTAGAAATGGGTTGCAGATTTAGAGAATGCACAAATCCTAAGCTATTTGATTTTTTTTTTCTTACTTGTAAATTGCTTCAATGTACAGACATACTGAAACAATATTATCCTAGCTAGATCTCGTTGATTTTTACTATTTCAGTTATATCACCATCTTTTATAAGAAATTCATTACCATGAGATTATCCATTGGAGAGCTAATGAAGATCGAAGAGAGAGAGAGTGGATTTCAAAAGTGCGAAGAAATGATGAATTATCCGATGGCCTATGCCTCCCATTATCATAAAAAAAAAAAAATAGTAGAAGAAATGATAAAATATGTGATTAAATCCATGTAGCGAATGGAGGAGGGGAAGATGGAAAGAGATGGTGAGTGGTACAATCCTACAAAAGATATAGAGAGCTACATAATTAAGAAGATATAAAAAAAAAAATGAGACAAGATTTTTGTTGTGGAATGGAGCTGGTGTAGTCTCGATCTATTTAAGATCGGCCGTCGACCTATCTCAATAGATCGTCTAAGCGAAATGATGCGACATTTCGTCCGCGGTTAATTGTAGGTCGGCTTAAGCCGACTTACAATTTCGATCGATCTACTGAAGATCGCCTCCTGGCAAAATAAGGTAGGCCTTCATATCTCGTCTTCACCGGATTCAGGTCGGTCGTCGAGCTACATGAATAGACTCATAGCTCATCAATGACCGACCTACAACCGTTCCTGCTGAAACTACGTCCTTTTCGAATCAAGAAATTTGGATAAATGAAGAATCTTTCGCAATCCTATCTCTCAAGAAGGAAAGAAATCTTTTGAATCAATCCAGGACGATAAACTCGGAAAGTTGTTAGAGTCCGACATGGATACGACTCCAACTCCTTCTCTATAAATAGAGGAGTTCCGAAATCCTCCAAGTAGGCGATTCAATTCGATGCTTTCTCTCCTCATTATTCTCCAATCTCCTAACTTGAGCATCGAATGATTTTTACTGGAGAACACTGTGGTAGGAACTTTATTGCAGGTGAACGGACGAAGCTCCAGCAAAGTTTATTCTCGATCTCATATTTCTCGGTGGCCGAGCTTCTTCATCTTCGTCGATCAACCTCAAGCCAAAAGACCCAGGAGCAACAGTAACCATACCAGTATATAATATCGTAGGATGTGTATTATAGTAGATAATATTATTGCAAATTTGTGGATGTTGCCCGTTTACAAGGAGACCATCAATTAGTATACTTGCCCTCATCCTACGAAGTTGAAGCAAAATCCGTCGTCAATACATCACAGAAGATCATTAATCCCCCGTCGCTGGGGCATATATTCGCATTTCCAGCTGAAAACCGGTCTTTAATTTGAAAATGTACTTGGATATGTTGGATCCAAGTCACGGTCAACCAGCACCTAATATGCTAAGGTGTTTATCCTAGTCATATGTACCTCAGTGCGTGCTTTTTATGCTGTAGCTATAAAAAGGCCCCATTATTAGGTTGGACTACCACATATAGTAATAGTTCATCAAACAATCCTGCAGAATATGATCTCCACGCCTATCAAGCAATCGACTACAAAATGGTAATGGCATCGCAGTCATTTTACAGGAACAAGCCTGCTTATTAATTTGACGTGACATCACCATTGCGAGGACCACCTCAGCCCACCTCCGGTGGCCTATTTAATTAACAGCGCGGACTTCCCTCCCATTCCCCAATCCGTCCATTTATGCACCCAATCCTCTCCTCACCTCTTGGGCCTTAGCTAGAATTAATTCTTAGTTCCATGGCCATGTCTGCTCCTTCCTACCACCACTCCTACTCTCAAAGCTCCCAATCTCGCCGGCGGTCTTGGCAAAAGTCCGGCCTCCGTCGGAGGTGCCTCGCAATGGTGAAGCAGCAGAAGACTCGCTTCTATATTTTGGGCCGCTGCGTGTCCATGCTCCTTTGTTGGCACGCCCACGAGTTGTCCGACTGATCGACGGTGATGATGTTTCCCGGCGAGCCTATGCGCCGATCCTTGTTGGCGTTGTGCGCGAGGCCTCGCTAGATGATTGATATCCAGAGACGCGGTGGTAAGGGTTCCATCAGTAAGGGCTCTGTGATTGGGCCTGAAAGCGAAGCTTTTCTTTTGTTTTTCTTTCTTTTTTTTGGCTTGGGCTCTGCTCTGTACAGGGAAAGAAGGGTGGGAAAAAGGAAAAAGCACACTATTTTTGGGTGGGAGGCTGTGAGACGTTGTAACGAGGAGAGACAAAAAAATTTGGTTTGAGAAGAGACTTTTCATCTTCTGAACTAATTAAGAAGGTATAGTTATATTCTAATTATTTCTTCGTTGTCGATTCTGCCGATTACAAGGCTCAATGGTCCATGATTGGTACTGTCGGTGCGATATAATTGCGCGTGCAGGAAGGCGGCAGAGTTGTAGGTCAGCCAGTTAATTATCCGAGATCTTGATCTTTCTTCCGCCGGAAAAGCCTCACGCCGCATGCGTTTACACTTTGCTACGTTGGAAGAAGGCATCCACCAAGATCAGAAATCGCGACTGAAGTTAAACTCTTAGCAAAACTGAACCTTAATGCCAAACTAGGTTTTTTTTATTCTTTATTTTTTATTAAGGGGATGTTAATGCCAAACTAGTTGGGAATTGCTGCATGAAGTCACGACTGAAGTTACAGAAGAGATGATGATTCGGTAATGCACAGGTCTCACTTAAAATAATCACTCATCCGTGTGGAACTTCCCCATTGCCCCTCTCGATCTACAGCCTGCAAGGTGTTAGTGCCAAATTAGCTTCTGTTTGTCCCACAGTATTTTCTTTTCAGTTGCTGAGTTACATCAATACTAGTTTGTTAGAACGCTTGGATGCACTTGTATGTGAACTCATCAAGGGATTTTCAAATGAGCCAGCTTAAAATCAGATTCAGCATTACCTCATGTTCGCTTGAATTGGTTTCTTGTGAAAGATCCGCTCCTAATTTGTGTCATAACTGATCAAGTGATCAGTGATGCATGGGATGGAGACTCGTGAAGCTAATTTAGATAGCTCTTGGTGCTTGAATGGATGTTGTTAGAGGTATGGGTCCGCGTGGTAGGCCAAGGGTCCTTTGATCTAGCCTTTAAAGACTTAAATAGAGAAAAATATGATAAGATAAAAATATGTGACAAGTTTGGGTTGGATTCAAAACCCAAACTCTCCCTCAGCTCTGGTATTAGGTTGGATTGTATTTTCATTTAATTAGCTCAAACACATGGAGTTTGCAGACCTAATTAATAGATTAATTCATAGCAAATAAGCACAAATCCAATGTCTGTATTGAAGAAACTAGAAGTTTCAGATCCAGACCCGCACCGTACTCAGAAGTCCAGTGCTGGGTTTTTAACTATCATCACCAGAGCCGTAGTAATAATAGTGGTATCAGTGGTAAATTTGCTTGGTTGATTACTGATCAGTTGTTAACCCACACATTCCACATGGATTACGAAACACCATAGAATGGTGGATGAGGTCGGCAGGGATCACAAGCAGTGACGTGATGACACGTATTGTGTCCGAGGCGCAATGAATATATCCTACATATATATATATTTTTTTAAGAAGTGCATACAAAGGAAAGAGCTGATCGAAGTCTTCTCTGGGTGATCACATTTGACCGCCTTGTCCACAAACAGATAATATCCAGTACTAACACAACTCAGCAGTTGCACCCTCGGCCTTGGGCTCGCCTTTTTCTCACCTCGATCATCTTTTGTCCGAGGAGAGGGACCAGGCGGGCGTCAGATGCTGGTAGGCCGCAGACGCCAATTTGATTTTGTTTTCTTCTCATCAAAAGCAGCCAATGAGGGCCGGGCAGATCTGGGCCTGGGTTTTTGACTTGTTGCGGCAGCCGGTTAAATTAAAATCTGAGATCACCTTCTTGGACTTGGTTTAAAACAAGTGTCGTGCTCGTGCTTCTCTGTCCTTAAAAAAGGAAATAGAATCAAAAGATCCATCATCCTCAATGTGAATAGATATCTTAGCTTCCAGCAGGAGTTGTTTCCTTGGAATAACAGAATACCGAGTGCGCACGGTTATGGTCTTAACTCTAAAGAGTAACAATAGACAGTCTTGTATGTGGGCGAATAAGCATCGTTCGCGTCTAACATGTAGGTTAAAAGAAGTTGCCGGTATGTGCGGCTAAAGGGCATTTGGCTGGGGAAGGTAAGCGGCATACTTGTGGGAGGGGGGGCTATTTCATTACATTAGGATTGATCGCCAATCTGCAGTCCGTCAGGGAAAGGTAAGCGGCATACTTGTGGATTGATCGCCAATCTGCAGTCCGTCAGGCTAATTTGTTGTAATCATGGGGGGGGCTATCTCATTACATTAGGATTGATCGCCAATCTGCAGTCCGTCAGGGAAAGGTAAGCGGCATACTTGTGGATTGATCGCCAATCTGCAGTCCGTCAGGCTAATTTGTTGTAATCATGCTCCACAAATTGGCAATATTTGTTCTTGTGATAAAAACGATATTTTGTGCCGAATGCCACTAAAAGTGTCTATATTTGTGCAATGATCTACCGGGCTAAGCTGGATTCGAGCCAGGACAATAATAAGCTGGGCCTGAGGCAAATGCAAAGATGAGCTTCAGGTTTGGATCAAGCTCTAAACTTGGGTTACAAATTTATTTGGACCATCCCTAAAAGACCTTTGCCTTGTTATGGAGAATTTACATGGTTTACCCAGGTGTACCATATTATTTCTGGATATTACATGAACTCCGAGATATAATATATATCCCCATAGAAGATGTTGCACTCAAAAATCTTCGTGCCAGATGCTACACCACAAACTACAGAAAAACTTTAACCTTCTGTTTTTGTACAAATCCATCTTCATTCATATCCTTCTCTTCTGCTTGCCAAATCTCTCTTCACCTTCTTTCAACTGCTAATTCTGATCAAAACTTCGCCATGCCTGCTCTTACCCAAATCATTGCTGTCCCTTCGCTTAAACAACCCATCCTTGACCGGATTCAACCACCAAGGTGCCAAGTGCCAACTATCATTCTTGTCTTGCAGCTCAAGGGAAATACTTTCTACATTGTGGACGGTGTAGCTCCACGGACATCAACTACAGTAACTGGCTCTTGTATGGAGTCAGAGTGAAAAAAAAAATTTGTTTTGGATGCCGTGCTCCGGCACCACGTGAGAGCCAATCATCGTAAATGGTATCCATGAAGCTACACAGCTCGCGGTATAGAAAAAATTTTCCTGCAGCTTAATACCTTGATAGTGCAACACCTGCTGCCAACCCTGTAACCATCTTCCCCTTTCCTTCGGGATGTCATGCCGACTACTTCAACCAAGATACGTTAAGATTAGCAATAGGCGTGCCTCCACTTTTTTATATGGAGCCCAACAAAGGCAAACTATGCTCTCCGCAATATTGGATTGGTCCTGTTGGGGATAAATCTCACTTTCGCCGAAGTCCAATCTGATGCTTAGCCTAATGCAACCGATAATCATGGAAGAGCTTCGATCAAAAATTCTTTTCTCAGCGGCCGAACTCCTTCAGCAGTCAGACTTCAATCAGACTACTACGGGAGCCAAACTCCTTCCGAACTTCTCTCCGATCCCTCCTTCAATCGGACTTCTACGAAAATGGAATTTCTTCCGGATCCCTCCTTTAATCGGACTCCTACGGGAGCCAAACTTCCTTCGCACTCATCCTTCAGTCGAACTCCTACGGGAGTCGAACTTTTCTTGAACTCCTACGGGAGCCGAACTTCTTTCCGATTCCTCCTTCAGTCGGACTCCAATGAGAGCCAAATGAAGGACTCCTATGGGAGCCAAACTTCTCCTCGATCTCTCCTTCAGTCAGACTCCTATGGGAGCCAAACTCCCTCCACACTCCTCCTTCAGTCGGACTTCTATGGGAGCCGAACTTCTCTCGGACTCCTATAGAAGCCAAACTTCTCCCCGATCCCTCCTTCAGTCGGACTCCTACGAGAGCCGAACTCCTTTCGAATTTTTCTTTCAGTCGGACTCCTACGAAAGCCGAACTTCTTCCGAATTTCTTCTTCAATCGGATTCCTACGAGAGTCGAACTCCTCTTTCAGTCGGATTCCTACGGGAGCCGAACTTCTTCCTGATCTCTCCTTCAGTCGGACTCTTATTGGAGTCAAACTTCTCTCCAATCCCTCTTTCAGTTGGACTCCTACGGAAGCCAAACTTCTTTCGGATCCCTTCTTTCGTTGGACTCCTACGAGAGCCGAATCCCTTTTGGACTCTTCCTTCCATCGGATTCCTTCAAGAGCCGAACTCCTTTCGAACTTCTCCTTCGATCAAATCCCTTCATGAGCCAAACTTCTTCCGGACTTCTTCTTCAGTCAGATTCCTCCAGCGGATTGCTCCCAGATGATCTCTTCCAGATGTATTTTCTTCAAGAGTTCAAACTCCTCTGAAATTGATATATGTCAAAGTCCACCAACCAACGCCTGCTTTCTTCGAACTACAGCTATTAAATCTCGATGAACGGTCGCCATCAGTCTGCCATAGGTGGCGCCCCTCTCCATGACAGACTCCACTAAGCCTCGAGGGGTCCACTATCGAACGGTATGGCTCTCACTATCGGTCTGACGATATCTTTCTCTCCGTACGAAATTTCACGCGGCCTGCTACCAGATGGTATGGCCGTCACCATCAATCAAGCTCCATCTATAAAAAAAAATCCTCCAGATATGTTTTCTCTGAGCTCTAAGCTTTCTTCTCCTTTTCAAAACTCTGCTGAACTCTTTTCTGAGCACTTCATTTCTATTGGTCAGAAGAGCTAACTTGATCATCAGAGGATCCTATCCAAGCCACCACCATCGACTCCGGACGGAACTTTATTTTGCAGGTCACCGATGGTGACCTTTTCTTCCTCAACTTCAGCTCGATCCGGTGACAACCAAATTCTGCACCAACAGAATTGGTGCTAGAGGAAGGGCCTCTGTCTCTGAGGCACCCTTGTTCTTAAAAGAGTACTCAGCAATGATCTCTCTCCTCTCTCTCTAGAGATCTCTCTTCTTCCACTCTAGAGTTTTTCCTCGAGAAAAAAAGGCTTTTCAAGAGAGCTTCGATCCGATGATCGACGATCTCTGCAGCCAGATCCCATCCAAACCTATTGGCCCCCGCTCTAGTCCCAACAAAAGGGTACCAAGTTCTTCCTCCAAAAGATTTCACAGGAGAGCGGAATGAAGCTCGGCCACACTCACGGATCCTCCCTCCGAGCATAAGTGAGGCCGAACTTTTTCTCGAGCTCATCATCAAAAGAGCCCCGACAAAATGGCACGAAGTTCTCCCCCCAGAAGGTTTTACAACTACGCCCCCTTCAATGCTCCACAGACATCGGTCTGAAGCAAGCCAAGGGTGCTGCCGTAGTCAGAACCATCAATAATGAAAGAATAACAAGGAGGTCGGCCGTCTTCCGACATCATCAACGCTACCTCTGGGGGGCTTGGTACTTCGACGAGCCATCATCTTTCAGCCTTAAAGTCAAAAGAAGCTTACTCCAAATTGAGAAGGCCGACATACAATGGAGGAGGTCATCCAGCCTGAAACTTATTGTCTGAAGAAATTCGGAGGAACAACACTCCCATGACCCTGAAATATAGAGAATCTGAGGATGTGCTACTGCCAGTAATTTCTCTCCAATAATTTTTTTTCATTTCAATATTATTATTTTTTGGTGCAAAAACTATGTGATGAAAAAAAGAAGCAATCAATAGTGGCCATATTAGAAATAGGAGGAGAACCCCGTCCTAACATAAGCAAGTCGAAGTCCTTCAACCTCGACTAGAGATAAGATCTCTTCTGAGCTTCAGAGTCTACGACAATAAGAGATAAGATCTTCTTCAACCTCAGTTAGAGATAAGATCTCTTCCGAGCTTCAGAGTCTATGATAATAGGAGATAAGATCTTCTTCAACATCGATCAAAGATAAGATCTCTCTCTTGCTTCAGAGTCTATCTCAATAGGAGATAAGATCTTCTTTAATCTCGATCAGAGATAAAATCTCTCTCGAGCTTTAGAGTCTATGGCAATAGAAGATAAGATCTCTTTCAACCTTGGCTAGAGATAAGATCTCTTCGAGCTTCAAGATCTTCAAGGATAGAAATAAGATCTCTTCCGAGCTTCAGAGTCCACGTAATAGAAGATAAGATCTTCTTCAACCTCGGATGCTGGAGATAAGATCTTCCCCAAGCTCCACCTTCAACCTCGGCCAGAGATAGGATCTCTTCTGAGCTTTAGAGTCTACGGCAATAGGAGATAAGATCTCCTTCAATCTCGACTAGAGATAAGATCTCTTCTGAGCTTCAGAGTCTATAACAATAGGAGATAAGATCTTTTTTAATCTCGGTCAGAGATAAGATCTCTTCCGAGCTTCAGAGTCTACGTCAATAGGAGATAAGATCTTCTTCAACCTCAGATGCTGGAGATAAGATCTCTCCCAAGCTCCACCTTTAATCTTGGCCAGAGATAAGATCTCTTCTGAGATTCAGAGTCTATGGTAATAGAAGATAAGATCTCCTTTAATCTCAGCCAGAGATAAGATCTCTTTCGAGCTTTAGAGTCTATGTCAACAGGAGATAAGATCTCTTTCAACCTCGGATGCTAGAGACAAGATCTCCCCCAAACTCTACCTTCAACCTTGGCCAGAGATAAGGTCTCTTCCGAGCTTCAGAGTCTACGTCAATAGGAGATAAGATCTTCTTCAACCTCGATGAGAGATAAGATCTCTTCCGAGCTTCAGAGTCTACGTCAATAGGAGATAAGATCTCCTTCAACCTCGGCTAGAGATAAGATCTCTTTCGAGCTTCAAAGTCTACGTCAATAAGAGATAAGATCTCTTCAACCTCGGCTAGAGATAAGATCTCTCCTGAGCTTTAGAGTCTATATCAATAGGAGATAAGATCTTCTTCAACCTCGGCTAGAGATAAAATCTCTCCTGAGCTTCAAAATCCATGTCAACATGAGATGAGATCTCCCCCGAGCCTCAACTTCAACTTCAACCTCAGTTGGAGATGAGATCTCTTTCGAGCTTTAACTTCAACTTCAACCTCAGCTAGAGATAAGATCTCCCCCGAGCCTCGACTTCAACTTCAACCTCGTTTGGAAACAAGATCTCCCACGAGCTTCAACCTCAGCGGGCGTAGAGCCCGAAAAAAAACTTCGATGGTCATCTTTTTTGTACTCCCTTCGAATTTTGAACTCGAAAATGGGGTGGACTATTATTGGAGATAAATCTTGCTCCCATCGAGGTCCAGTCTGATGCTTAGCCTAATACAATCGATAATCATGGAAGAGCTTCGATCAGAAATTCTTTTCTCAGCGATCAAACCCCTTCAGCGGTCAGACTTCAGTCGGACTCCTACGAGAGCCGAAATTCTTCCAAACTTCTTTCCGATCCCTCCTTCAGTCGGACTCCTACGGGAGTCAAACTTCCTTCGTACTCTTCATCCAGTCAGACTCCTACGGAAGCCGAACTTCTCTTAGACTCCTACGGGAGCCAAACTTCTCTCCGATCCCTCCTTCAGTCGGACTCCTATAGGAGCCAAACTTTTTTTGAATTCCTCCTTTAGTCAGACTCCTACAGGAGTCAAACTCCTTTTGGATCTCTCCTTCAGTCAAATTCCTATGGAAGCCAAACTCCTTCCGAATTTTTTCTTCAGTCGAATTCCTATGGGAGCCAAACTTCCTCCGTACTCCTCTTTTAGTCGAACTCCTATGGGAGCTAAACTTCTCTCGGACGCCTACGAAAGCCGAACTTCTTTTGGATCCCTCCTTTATTCAGACTCCTATGGGAGTTGAACTTCTTTCGGATCCCTCCTTCAGTCAGACTCCTACGAAAATTGAGCTTCTCTCTGATCCCTTCTTCCGTCGGACTCCTATGAGAGCCAAACACCTTTTGGACTCTTTCTTCCATTGGATTCCATCAGGAGCCGAACTCCTTTCGAACTTCTTCTTTGATCGAACCCCTTCGAAAGTCGAATTCCTTTCGAACTTCTCCTTCAATCGGATTCCTCCAGCAAATTGCTCCCGGATGATCCCCTCCAGACGTATTCTTTTCAAGAGTCCGAACTTCTCTAGAATTAATATATGTCGAAGTCCACCAACTAACGTCTGCTTTCTCCAAATTACGGCTATTAAATCTTGATGAACGGTCACCATCAATCTGCCACAGACGGTGCCTCTCTCCATGACAGACTCCACCAGGCCTCGAGCGGTCCGCTACCGGATAGTATGGCTGTCACTATCGATCTGACGATACCTTTCTCTCCGTACCAAATCCCATGCGGCCTCGAGTGGTCCGCTACCAGATGGTATGGCCGTCACCATCGATCTGACGGTACCTTTCTCTCCGTACCAAATCCCACGCGGCCTCGAGTGATCCGCTACCAGATGGTATGGCCGTCACCATCAATCAAACTTCATCTATAAAAAGAAATCCTTCAGATATATTTTCTCTAAGTTCTAAGCTCTCTTCTCCTTTCCAAAATTCTACTGAACTCTTTTCTGAGCACTCCATTTCTGTTGGCTAAAAGAGCTAACTTGATCATCAGAGGATCCTGCTAGAGCCACCACCACCGACTCCAAATGAAATTTTATTTTGTAGGTCACCGACGGTGACCTCTTCTTCCTCAACTCCAGCTCGATCTGACGATAACTAAATTCTGCACCAATAGGTCCAATGGCCTATGGACATATCTTTAGTTTAACATATACCATTCAGCCACCATTGACTATGACAATTGGATTAGAAAACTATAAAATTACCAATTACCATGGACCCTAGATGTTTCTATTTGCCTCCTTTTAAATATGGAAACAGCAATGCAGTTAGAAATAGAACTACAAAATTAGCCATAACCATGGACCCTAGATGCTTGTATTTGCCTTTAAGTATGGAAGCAGCAATGCTAAAAACAAATTAACCCATTAGGTAGGTTTCTAATATCTTAGTCTAGGGGCCCAAGAAATGAGACCAGGATCATTTTTTGGCGAGAGATAGAATAGTTACCAATTTTGTTAGTGTTGGAGATAAATCCCACTCCCATCGAAGTTCAGTCTGAAGCTTAGCCTAATGCAGCTGGTAATCACGGAAGAGCTTCAATCAGAAATTCTCTTCCTAATAGTCGAATTTATTCAGTGGTTAAACTATCCAGCAGCCAAATCTAGCTGAACTTCTCAGCGATCGAGCCTTAATCGAACCTCTTCAGCCGACCGAACTTCTCAGCAGCCGAACTCCTTTCGGACTCCTCTAATAACCGAGCTTCTACGAAAGCCGAACTTCTTCCGGACTCCTTCAGCAACCAAGCTTCTACGAAAGCTGAACTTCTTCTAGACTCCTCCAGCAGTCAAGCTTCTACGAAAGCCAAACTCCTTTCGAACTCCTCCAGCAGTCGGGCTCCTACGGGAGCCGAACTCCTTATAGACTATTCCTTTAGATGAATTCCCACAGGCGATCCCACTACTGAACGATTATAATTATCACGATAATTATGATTGTCATTTATTAAGACAATACGATCGGCATTTATCAAGACAATCATGATCGATATTTATCAAGACAATCACAATCGGCAATTATCAGGATGGTTACAATAAGCTCCATCTATAAAAAGAATCCTCCAGATAAATTTTTTCTAAGCTTTCTTCTTCTTTCTGAAACTCTGTCGAACTCCTCTCTGAGCACTCCATTTTTGTTGGTCAGAAGAGCTAACTTGATCAT
The DNA here is from genome assembly GCA_006176705.1 of Cocos nucifera. Taxonomy (NCBI): domain Eukaryota; kingdom Viridiplantae; phylum Streptophyta; class Magnoliopsida; order Arecales; family Arecaceae; genus Cocos; species Cocos nucifera. Next base: position 1,346,731 of record QRFJ01000202.1, read on the forward strand.
CGGAAGGTCCTATCGGAGTTACCACCACCAACTTTGGATGAAACTTTATTTTGTAGGTCATCGACGGTGACCTCGTCTTCCTCGACTCCAGCTCGATTCGGCATCAACCAAATTCTGCACCAATAGAATTAGCACTAGAGAAAGAACCTTTGTTCTTAAGATTTTCTTAATTTTAAAGGAGTGCTCAGCAACGATCTAGAGTTCTCAAAAAAAAATATCTCTTAGAAAAGCTTCGACCCGATGATCAACGATCTCTATAGTCAGATCCCATCCAAATACATCAGTTTCTACTTCAACTTCGATAACTCAAGCTCCACCTATAGCCATAGTGGATCTCAAGCATTTTAACCTACTGATGTAGTGGGTTCAGAGCCTCATTGAGATGGTGCAGGCCATGCGGCAGCCCTCGATGATAACTCCGCCAAGAAATCCTCCATCAAGAAGTCAGAAATTGATTCCAAGGAAGAGCATTTAGGCTAGCATGCCCGTCGCCGTTAGGAAGGAGAAATAGAGAGTACAGGATCCAAATTTGGATCATAGTTCTCCTCTGAAAGAGACCTTCCCCATCTGTAGCTGAAAGCCCTCCAAGGTCTGCGATTGAGATGATGTCCTCAATCACAAACTACGAAAGATGGACCGACGGATTGAGAAGCTCGGCCACATCACCTTAGCTCACCATGATGATGTTCGCACCGATCTTCCTTTCTCTCTCCGAATTATGCAAGAGCCCGTTCTACCGAACTTCAAGCTTCCTCAACTTAAAAGCTATGATGAAACTTCTGATCCGGTTGATCATCTAGAGATCTTTCGGACCATGATACTGCTTCACGGTGCATCAGACGATATATTATGCTGAGCTTTTTCATCTACCTTGAGGGAGGCAGCAAGAAATTGGTACTCAGCATTGAAGTCGAATACGATCTTATCTTTTGACCAGATGAGCCACCAGTTCGTGGCTCACTTCGTCAGTAGCCGATGTCCGCACCAAAGTTCGGATTTTCTGGTGAATGTCAAGCAGAAGGAGGAGAAATCTATCTGAGCTTATGTCATTCGATTTAATGCTGCGGCATTGAAGGTCTAGAATCTAGATCGGTCTGTTGCAATGGCCGCGCTCAAGGATGGCCTTCAGAAGAACGATTTGCTATTTTTTCTAAAAAAAAAGTACCCCAGGGACTTTGGCGATCTACTAGTCCGAGCTAAGAAATATATCCATGCGAAAGAAGCCTTCAAATTGAAGGATGAAGAAGTCACAGAAGAGTGATGGGCGAACGAGTCTAATAGATCCACCATCGATGGAGGGCCGAGTGAAGTTCGACCATACTCACGAACTTCCTCCGGGCGCAAGCGAGCTTGAACTCCTCGAGCTCGTCATCAAGGGAGCCCCGATAGAAGGGCACGAAGAAGTCCTCTACCTGAAAGATTCCACAACTATGCCCCCCTTAATGTTTCTTAAACTCAAGTTCTAATGAAAATCAAGAGTTAGCTATCAAGATCAGAAGAATTACGGTCTCCCTCGAACAAGTGCAATCGAAGCAAATACTGTCTCTACCATCGTGACCACGACCATGATATTAAGAAATGCATTCAGCTTCGAGATAAAATCAAGCAGCTCATTAGAAAGGGTTGGTTGGGTCAATTCCTCCGATGCTAGCCTGAAGTAGGAGAAGATTGGCCAAGGATGCTGCTGTAGCTAGGAACAACAAGAAGGTCGGCCGCCTCCCGATGTCATCAACATTACCCTTGAGGAGGCTCGGTACCTCGACGAGCCATCATCTCTCAACCTCAAAGCCAAGAGAAGTTTGCTCCAAATTAAAAAGGTCAGCAAGAAATAGAGGAGGTTATCCGGCCTGAATCTTATCGTCTGAAGAAACTCGAAGGAACAACACTCCTACGACCCTAAAATGCAAAGAATTTGGGAACGTGCTGCCACTAATTTTTCTTCAATAAATTTTTTTCTTTTCAATATTATTATATTTTGGTGCAAAAGCTATGTGATGATAGAGAAGAAATAATTAATAGTGGCCATGTTAGGAACAGGAGAAGAATCTCATCCTAACATAAGCAGGTCGAAGTTCTTTAACCTCGACTAGAGATAAGATCTCTCCCGAGCATCCGGGTCAACCTCGGCTAGAAATAGGATCTCTTCCGTGCTTTAGAGTCAATCTCGGCTGGACAAGATCTCCTTCGAGCATCCGAGTCAACCTCGGTTAGAGATAGGATCTCTTCCGAGCATCCGAGTCAACCTCGACTAGAGATAAAATCTCTTTCGAGCATCGGAGTCAACCTCGATTGGAGTCAAGATCTCCCTCGAGCTTCCACTTCAACATCAACCTCGACAGGAGATAAGATTTTCTTCGAGCTTCAATCTCAACGAGTGCAGAGGTCCTATCAATGGTCCTTATGTGCCCCTACAGTCCGTTAGAAACATGAGGAGAACCTCGTCCTAACGTGAGCAAAGTCGAAGACCTCGTTCATTTTAGACGAGATGGAGGGAGAGGCCCTGACAATGGTCGTTATGTGCCTCCACAGTCCGTTAGGAATAGGAGGAGAACCTCATCCTAACGTGAGCAAAGTTGAAAACCTCATTCACTTTAGACGAGATAGGAGGAGAGATCCTGTCAACGACCCTTATGTGCCCCCACAGTCCGTTAGGAATAGGAGGAGAATCTCATCCTAACATGAGTAAAGTTGAAGGCCTCGTTCATTTTAGACGAAATGGGGGAGAGGCCCTGACAACAGCCCTCATGTGCCCCCACAGCCCATTAGAAATAGGAGGAGAACCTCGTCCTAACATGAGCAAAGTCGAAGGCCTCGTTCAGTTTAGACGAGATGGGGGGAGAGGCCCTGACAACGGCTCTTATGTACCCCCATAGTCCATTAGGAATAGGAGGAGAACCTCGTCCTAACATGAGCAAAGTAGAAGGCCTCGATCATTTTAGACGGGATGAAAGGAAAGGCCCCGAAGATGGCCCCATTGTGCTCGACAACAACAGGAGACAAGATCTCCCTCGAGCTTCAACTACAACTTCAACCTCGGCTGAAGACAAGATCTCCTCCGAGCTTCAACTACACCTTCAACCTTGGATGGAGACAAGGTGCAGAGCCTTGAAGAGGACTTCGACAGTCGCCCTTTTTGTACTTTCTTCGAGTTTCGAACTCGAGAGTGGGGAGACTATTATTGTGTATAAATCCCGCTCCCACTGAAGTCCAGTCTGAAGCTTAGCCTAATACAGCTGGTAATCACGGAAGAGCTTCAATCGAAAATTCTCTCCCTAATAGTCAGATTCATTCGGTGGCCGAACTATCCAGCGGTCAAACCTAGCCGAACTTCTCAGCGGTCGAGCCCCAGCCGAACCTCTTCAGCCAACCAAACTTCTCAACGACCGAGCCTTAGCCGAACCTCTTCAGCCGACCGAACTTCTCAGCAGTCGAACTTCTTCCGAAATCCTCCAACAGTCGGATTTCTACGGAAGTCGAACTCTTTTCGAACTCCTCCAGCAGTCGGACTCCTACGAGAGCCGAACTCCTTACAGACTGTTCTTTCAGACAAATTCCTACAGGCAATTCCACTACTGAATGGTTATAATTATCACGACAATTATGATTGTCATTTATCAAGACAACACGATCGGCATTTATCAAGACAATCACGATCGGCATTTATCAGGATGGTTACAACAAGCTCTGTCTATAAAAAGGACCCTCCAGATATGTTTTCTCTAAGCTTTCTTCTTCTTTCCGAAATTCTGCCGAACTTCTCTCTGAGCACTTCATTTTTGTTGGCCAGAAGAGCTAATTTGATCGTTGGAGGGTCCTACCAGAGTCACTATCATCAACTTCAGACGAAACTTTATTTTGTAGATTACCGGTGGCGACCTCGTCTTTCTCGACTCCAACTCGATCCGACGTCAATCAAATTTTGTACCAACTGTTAGCAAACAAAAACATTAAGCAACACTCAACAGGTTGGATGTAAGTCTCAGCACTGAAGGAAGGTTTTAAACCAAACTTCATGTCACTTGAACGGCTCTCACAATTACTAAAATAGAGGGATAAGAAATAGACAGAAAATGATGACTTCCCACCTTGCGTTTGATAGACCAACCAAATGGAGGAATGCCAAAGAATCTGGACTAAATGGAGTGATCTAACAAACAATTCATGCCATCAAAATAACTTGCTTTATTAAATTAAACGCTTGATTCGTTTGTTTTTTTCTATAGGTTGGTTCTTGAGGGCCAACTCTTCTAGCCTACCCATGAAACAAAAAACAGAAAAAAACGCTTGATTTGTTTATTCAAAAGGAAGAATCCTGCTCCTAATATTCATGTTGTTTGCTTCCAAAGAAAATTCTAAGCTATATTCGTGACTCCGTCATCAAATTCCACTTAGGGTGTGTTTGTTTGGGTGGGTTAATTTTCCCTTGGGTTTTATAAAAATCCCAAGGATGTTGTTTAGGATACTGCTGGAAACAAAGTCACGGTATTTTGAACACTTGTTACCATTTGGAAAAGGTAGGATCGTCAAACCATCCAGGAGCGAGAGGTGGAAGCGTGGAACACTAAATAGGGAGACTGGTTGAGAGGCGCCCTTTTATTTGCCAGAGAGAAAGGGGCAGAGGCATGATGAATCACGAACTAAGTAGGTACATGCAGCATTTTTTTTTTTAATCTTTATAATCAGTACGGACCAAGGAGCATCCAAAGAATTTTAGTTGTTGAAGTGAATTATTTATTATATTGGGACCAACGCACAGTTAGCTCAAGCATCATTACAGTATAATATTAGAACTTTCGAAAAGTTTTTAATGTATTGGGGATTCCATATAGAGTTAGGTATATGTTATCTGCCATGACTTGTGGGTTAACCGAGATCTTAGGTAGTAGACTGGTATACGACCATTGGAAAAGTGCTTTGGGTCCTAATAATCCTGGGATCAAAAGGAAGCTCTATATATTAATGCGGGCCAAGAAGAGTGGTGTTTTTATACCACAACCTACCGTAAATCACATTTCAGCTGTTAAATACCACTCTTTTAAAGGAAATTCATTTATATTTAACGCAGTGACATCGATACATGGACTTCTATAATAGGCATTTCTTGGTAATTCATAGGCAGTTTCCTTTCAGGTTGGTCACAGCAAAAAGAAAAGTGATATACAAGAGAAGAACTTAACAGAACTACCAGGCGAACAACCAGCAGGAGACCAGAAATATTCTAAAGTAGTGTACTACTTCGCAGTAAATAAGTTTAAATCAAACATTTGAATTATTCTTTGGAAAGACGAGCAAACCTTCTGCCCGTTGCCTTCAACAGGTGGTGGGAAAAAAAAGAAAGAAAAAAAAAATAAAAATCTAGGCCAGGTTCATCATTCCATCATGGAATGCCATCAGGTGTTCCTTCGTGACACACTGCGTCATCAAACGGGCACCTCGCTTGGGCGCAGATGGCTTGACTAGGATGCACGTAGCTATGCTGTCAGAATTCGTCAACGGGACGACATGCACCGGTGTCCCCCACCCATAGTCGACCTGGGAAAACCCCAGATGCGTCCAATCCGAGACCAATAATGAATCATAGGCCGTTGTCAGCTTATACGGGTCCTCCTCGAGCTCTCCTTTAGTCCACTTGGTATATTCGACCGGCAGCCTCTTCTTAGCATCTTTAATCAACCTCACAATCTCAACAATGGGAGACTCCATGATTTTCCCACTAGTTGCGGTGACTTTCATGATGTAGTAGCAGTTTCCATAGTAACCTCCTTTGGAAGGCAACAATTGGTCCAGTAACGGGCGAGCACTCATGGCGAAATAAAGATGAACGTGAGCCTTGGGCTCGAACCTAATCGCCCGTGCCCGGCTTTGCCAAGCCTGGGCAATGAGGACTTCGAAAGTGGAGCATATCTGACCCGTTTCCTCGATGAATTGGTTCTTTAGATGATTGATGTACTCCGAAGAGATATCCATCATGAAATATTGTAGGTGGATGTCGGACGGGGCTGGTGGAGGAGCTGATCTAAATTTTGGTGGATTAGGAATGACATCTCTGTTCCAGAGGGGCTGGACTGTCGGCTGCGTGAGGCCTCTGGCAAAGTCTGCAACCGCCGCCACGAATTGTGCTGCTCCTGGGCCGTCAGCAATGGCATGACTGAATCTGAGGCCCACCACAAATCCACCGCAAGCGAACTCGGTGACCTGCGTTTATCGGAAAGTTGAGGTAGAATTAGCAAACATTTGTTCGGTTTATTTTCAATGGTTAAAATGTTGATTTATTTTGATATTGCAGCAGACTTCGAGCAGCAAAACCCCTGAGCCTTATAGTAATTGGGCCAAGCTTTATGCAGTTTAGCCCATCAAAGTCCTAAAGGCCTGAAAGAGAGTATAATATGCTGGGAGGGACGATGGACATCTCATAGCACAACCCGTGTGAGTCCCAAGGTGAGCCAGCAGGCACAGAGATGTGGGGACCTCCGCCCATTTGAAAATGGTAGATTAATGTAAGAACATATACTATTAAAAAGATATGAACAGGGGTATGCATAATTTACGCATCATTCCAGCATAAGTCAAGATCCTTTCTCTTGTTTGCTGTATAAACTGAAGGGTCCAATTCAATCACCCTGCGCATTGATCAGATAAAGGTGCTTCAATAAGATAGGCAAGCTAATACAGGAAGGCTGTCGGATAGGATAGGTGCTAATTGCTGGACCCTCCCTCCGAGGACCCCAAATTATTCCAATCCTCCCATGCTCCACATTTGAGCGATTGAGACATGTAAACAATGAATCTTGGCACTTAGGTCCTAATCATTCCTAGATGGCGGCGTCAATGATGAATTGCATGCCTGCTTGCGTCCTTCAAGATGAGAAATTATTGGCGGGACCAGATCTGCTGTTGCTGAGCTGGTGGACCAATTTGGATTTGGTTTAACTAAAAATTTTACCTTCCAGACAGAACTCTCTCATGTGCAACTCAATCATATTTTTGGGTGGTTACCTTTTTTTTTATATAACTTTTCTGTACCAACCCGACTAAAATACTCATTAATCGTTATCTTCCCTTTATCGCACTAAACCAATCTTCGACTCATAGGTGCGAAATGATGCATCTCTTATTAGAAATATTATTTAATGGGTCAGGCTGATGATTTAATACGTGGCATGTTCATTCTTGAAGCAAATTGGGAATTGCCTACCTAGTAACAAGTATAAAACATAAGGTAACATTTCTAGATAATATAAAGGAAGCACCCAAACAAGATGATGAGCTCGATCTCAATTTGACAAATTCCAATGGTCCTAAAACATGATAGTCTATTTCTCCCATTTAGAAAATGTTTGCATGATTAAGTTGAAAACTCTATAAAATTTATAATATAATTATTAGATTATAAATTGGACTAGATCTATATCCATAAATACTTAAAAATAGTTTTAGCATGCAGCGGTCCAAATCTCATAAGGAGAAAAAAATAAATTATATTTTTTTCTAGCTGTAGAATACATGTCAGTCCACTCCAAAACTACTTCTAAATATTCATAAATATAAATTTAGTTTAACCTGTAATCCAACGATTTTGCTGGTTATATTGATTTAACGCATAAATTTTATAAGATTTTTTGGTTCAATCATTCAAAGAGACCTGGCTAGAACAAAAAAAACTAGAAAGAAAACAGAAAAAGACTGTCTACCTATTTGGATGCTGCATAAATGCAAATGTTCTGCCGCCACCACATCTCTGTGTGCATCATGTGGAGCAGAGTTGTTTCCGGAACAAGAATTAAAAAACTAAAAAGAAAGCTATTTTGATGAATAAGAGAGGTGGGGTGTGAGGGGGAAGAAGAAGATACCTGAACCAGCAAAAGCAATTCCTCGCCGTGAGAGGCGTCTAATTTTGGCTCGGGATGAGGCAGCAGATCATCCTTTGACATCATCAAAGGGTGCTCCAAATAATCCACGTCCTCCAGACTGCAGCTGGCCGATGCCTCGATGAACCAGACTCCATCTCCCGTACATGACACCTGGAGCTCCCCCTGGTCCGCCACCACGAGCCGGCCGGCGAGAGGGTAGTAAGGAACCAACGCCTTGGCCAGTGCCCGCTTTATCACCGTTGCCACCTCATGGCCATTCTTGAATACGTGCAGCGACTCGATCAGGGCTCGTTGCGTCGGGTATCGGTCGAGCCACGAGAGGCGGAGAATGCCGGTGGGAGTGGGCTCAGAGGGGATAACCAGCTTCTGGGAGATCCTCTTCACAGAGATCGTCATGGTGATAGAACTGCAGCTATGGGTGTCTTCTGGAAGGCAATATAATGGCCGTATCCCTCCCAAATCTTAAGTGGGTTTTTGGTATTAGAGAGCCGGGATGGGTTAAGGAGAATTTATAGAGTCGATTGCTTTGAGCGTTCTCTTCTCTTCCTTCACACCAGTTTGAAATTGTGGGAGTAGGTTCGTTTGTTCGAGATTAGCACATGGTCAGTTGCGTAAGCTTCTCACCGCCTACGTTTATTTATGTTTTTGCTGGTGTGCGAATGTTGCTCGACAGCAACCCGTTGCCAGCGTGCGAGTTCCATTTTTTTATCTTCGAGAGTCACATTATTAGATCCCATGAGTACGATATGGGTAAATCCTTCATGAATTACTACGAGACATGGGCGTGCGCGCGAGCGCGCTATCATAAATATATTATGTGTCGTTTCTGCATATAAGTTAGGAGCCTGCTGCATGTAATTATATCATCTGGCGACTATTCGTCAACTTACTGCGTTAGCATCGATTCTATTAGCTTTCAGATGCTATACTTTCGTGAAAAAGACATGTTGTTGACGGTAAAACTTTTAGAATTTTTAAAAAATAAATTTTTTATAAAAAAATATTTATTATTTGATAACATATTTAGAAAATATTTTATAATTTTAATATATATTTGATAATTAAAATTAAAAAAAATATATTTTTGGTATAATGTGATGACAATAAAAGACATTACATGGTATTACATAGTATTGTATAATAAAAAATAAAATAAAATAGAATAAAATAATATTATATATTAAAATAATATTATATTATATATAATATTATTATCATATAATATAATATACTATTGTAATATAATATTATATTATACTATAATGTAATGGATTATAATCTAATTTAATAATAAATTATAATATAATAGATTATATTATATTATTATAATATAATAATATTATATGATTATTAGATATTGTTATATCAAATTGTATTTTTTATAATATAATTATACTATAATATATTATGTTATAAAATTTATAATATACTATAATATAAATTTATTATTATATTATATTTATAGTATAATAATATAATATGATATGATATAAGATATAATTGTAAGATTTATTTATAGATATTTTGATTATTAAAAAAATTATTTAAATCAAAATAGTTTTTCAAAAGTATTTTTAGAAAAAAAAAAATTTTCAAATATATTTTTTCAGCTTTCTAGTAAAATTAAATAATATTTTAATTTTTTATTAAATATCACTGTATCATATAAAAATATTTTTGAAATATCAGAAAATATTTTTTGATAATGTAAAGCTTAGCCAAAAAGAATCTTTGCCATTGTCTACCGTGCATTAATGGTATGCAATATTATGTATGATGCCCCTTTTTTTTTTTCCGGCTCCAGGATGCTTCCTTAAGTTTTCACCTTTGAGAGCCCACTTTCTGTCGATGCTAAACATAGACATCGAATCCGATAACAATCAAGTCTAAAAGAAATCAATAATAGCTAACATGCCCGTCCATTTCACTAGCGATGACACGATGTGGACGGGTCTCTTGGCGCTCGGCAACGGCAGGGGACCGACTGTTAATGGTGGCAGCCCATGGCAAGCAATCCGGCGTGCCTTTGGTTGGCCGGACTTCCAAACAGATATGGTATGGCTTTTTCCCGTCCTTTTTCCTTGGGTGCGGTGGGTCTCGGCTCAGCTGGGCGCTGGCCGTGTCCAATATCATTTCATCATGTCTCAACCGTAACGGTTGCTAGATGGCCCCCGCTCCAGCTGTCGTGATGTATACGTTTCTCACGTAAATTTTCAGAAATAAAATTTAAAAAAAAAAGTCTTGGAAGTGGCTCTTTCTTTTTTAATAGAAACTAAGAGGAGGGTTCGGTGCGGTCGAGCGGGGATGATCATAGACCGGATCTCCAGCGCAAATATTGTATGCATTTTTAGTCTGACTTTGGAGTTTGGATGGAGTTTATGTAAAATTTGAATTTTTTTTTGGTTCAAGCTTGACTCATGATCTGCTATATTGTCGAGCATAGCTAACCTACTAGTAGCGATACAAGGGTCTCCATGAATGCTAAGGGAGACTATCCTATCGAGCGCCGTTTGGATCTGCTGTGCCAATGCCACGGTCGCTGTCGTTTTGAATTAATTCGTATGCCGCAATTCACAAAGCTCATTTTAAAAAAATATATATATATTCTGCAACGCAGTGTAGACTACGATATTAGATATATAGAAGGCAGCAAAAACCTATATTTTTTATGCAAGAACTAAATCACGTCCAGATGTACAAAACTCCAGCCGCATAATCATGTATTAGATATATAATAGTTTTGTTTTACTTGATGTACTTAATTGAAAAATTAGTTTGATGATGTTGCTAACTGTGATAAGAGAAACATGAGGCCACGCTAGCTGTTGCATGCCTGCACACCGCTGTTTTATGGGGTTTGGGTACTTTTCTTTATATCGTTTTCAATGGTGCTGTCTTAATTGTTGTTTATTAGGCTTCTCCTTTTTTTTTTTTTAACACCTTTTCATATTCTGCTGGTAGGTTGATCAGTCTGCTGCTTTGAACAAAATTAGGGAGAAAAAAGGTTTTATTAATTGATTCCTCTTTCTGTGCACATAAGCAGATACATAAATACTTCTCAACTTGTAGTTATATATGTATTTACAAAGTATAGTTTATATTAGGATAAATTACAATGACATTCTTTCAAGTTTTTGTGATTTGTATTTACCCCCAATAAATTTTAATTTTTTTAATTAGACCCCAAGACACTATAACAAAATTGACTTTTGACCAGTCTCTCCTGATGAGTTTCTCGATTTTTTCTTGGAGCTGAATGCATTCTTCAGTATCGTGATCGTGATCATAATGGTAGAGACAGTACTTACTTCGATTGTGCTTGTTTAGGAAGGATCATAATTTTTCTGATCTTGTTAGCTGATTCTTAATTTTCATCAGAACTTGAGTTTTAGGAGCATTAAGGGGGCGTAGTTGTGGAATCTTTCGAGGGGAGAATTTCTTCGCGTCCTTCTGTCGGAGCTTCTTTGATGACAAGCTCGAGAAGGAGTTCGGGCTCACTTACACTCGGAGGGAGTCCGTGAGTGCGGCCGACCTTCATTCGGCCCTCTATCAGCAGCGGGTCTATTAGACTCGTCCGTCCACTGCTCTCCTACGGCTTCTTCATCCTTCAACTTGAAGGCTTCTTCCGCACGAACTTATTCCTCAGTCCGAGCTAGCAGATCGACAAAATTTTTGGGGTACTTCTTCTCCAAGAAGAACAGTAAATCGTTCTTCTGAAGGCCGCCCTTAAGTACGGTCATTGCAACAGACTAATCCAAGTTCCGATCCTCTTATACAGTCGTATTAAATCGGATGACATAAGTTTGGATGGATTCTCACTCCTTCTGCTTGATATTCATCAAAAAATTTGCACATCGATGCGAACATTGGCTACTGACGAAGTGAGCCACAAACTGATGGCTCATCTGGTCAAAGGAGAAGATCATACCTGGCCTCAACGCTGAGTATCAGTTTCTTGCTACCTCCTTCAAAGTAGATGGAAAAGCTCGGCATAAGATGGCATCTAGTGCACCATGGAGCAGCATCATGGTCCGAAAGGATTTCAAGTGATCGATCAGATCAGAGGTTCTATTGTAGCTTTTAAATTAGGGAAGCTTGAAGTTCGGCGGAACGGACTCTTGCATAATTCGAGAAGAGAAAGGAGGATCGGTGCAGACGCCGTCATGGTAAGTCGGAGCGACGTAGTGGAGTTTCTTAATTCATCGATCCATCTTTCATAATTTTTGATCGAGGACGTCATCTCAATCGCAGATCTTGGAAGGCTTTTGACTGTAGATGGAGAAGGTCTCTTTCGGAGGAGAATCATGATCCAAACGAGGATCTTCTACTCTCTATTTTCTCTTCCCAGGGGCGACGGATATGCTAGCCCAAGTGCTCTTTCTTGGGATCGATTTCTGATATTTTGATGGTGGGTTTTCTGATGAAACCGCCATCGAAGACTGCCGTATAGTCTGCATCATTTTGGTAAGGCCCTGAATCCACTGCATCAGTAGGTTAAACTGCTCTAGATATACCATGGCCATCGATGGAGGTGGAGGTTGAAGTGCCGGTGATGGAGCAAGAACAAATGGATCCGACTCAGATCTGATGGTAGAAGTGATAGATCTTCGGATAGTTGCCTTCTTTGAAGGCATTTCTTAGGATTGAGGAAGACGATGGAGATGAACCTTGAAGAAGAAGATCTACAGGATCGACTGAGCACTCCTTTAAGAATAAGGATATCTCAGAAATAAAGGGCCCTTCCTCTAGCACCAATCCTGTTGGTGCAGAATCTGGTTGACATCGGATCGAGCTGGAGTTGAGGAAGAAGAGGTCGCCACCGATGATCTGCAAAATAAAGTTTCATCCGGAGTCGATGGTGGTGGCTCCAGTAGGATCCTCCGATGATCAAATTAGCTCTTTTGGCCAATAGAAATGGAGTGCTCAGAAAAGAGTTTAGTAGAATTTCGAAAAAGAGAAGAGAGCTTAGAAAAAATATATCTAGAGGATCCTTTTTATAAATGGAGTTTGTAGCAGACTGATAGTGACAGCCATACCATCTGGTAGTGGGCCACTCGAAATTATGTGAGATTTATTATGGAGAGAGAGGTGTTGTCAGACTGATAGTGATAGCCATAACCATCCGATAGTGGGCCGCTCGGGACCGCATGGAGTTTGCTATAGAAAGAGAGGTATCATCAGATTGATAGTGACAGTCATAATCATTCGATAGTGGGTCGCTCGAGGCCGCATGAAATTTGCTACGGAGAAAGAGGTGTCGCCTGTAGTGATGTGCCCATTCGTCGAGATTTAATAGTCAAAGTTCGGAGGAAGCAGACGTTGGTTGATGAAGAACTTTGATATATATTAATTCCAGAAAAATTTAGATTTCTAAAGGGAATACGACTAGAGGAGATCATCCGAAAGAAATGCTAGCTGAAATCTAGAAGTAATCCATTGGAGGAATTAGATTAAAGAAAAAGTCCGAAAGGAGTTCGGCTCCTGGAGGAATCCGAATAAAGAAAAAGTCTGGAAGGAGTTCGGCTCTTGAAGGAATCTGACTAAAGGAGAAGTCCGAAAGAAGTTTGGTTGAAGGAGAAGTTCGAAAGAAGTTCAACCGCTAGAGAAATCCGAATGAAGGAGAAGTCTGGAAGGAGTTCGGCTCCTGGAGGAATCTAACTAAAGGAGAAGATCAGAAGGAGTTCGACTGAAGGAGAAGTCTGAAAGGAGTTCGACTGTTGGAGGAATCCGAGTGAAGGAGAAGTTCGAAAGGAGTTCGCCTCCTAGAGAAATCTAAGTGAAGAAAAAGTCTAGAAGGAGTTCAGCTCCTGAAGGAATCCGAGGGAAGGAGAAGTTCGGAAGAAATTCGGCTGAAGGAGAAGTGCGAAAGGAGTTTGGTTGCTAGAGAAATCCGAGTGAAGGAGAAGTCCGAAAGAAGTTCGGCTCCTAAAGGAATCCAAGTGAAGGAGAAGTTCGGAAGAAGTTCGGCTCCTGAAGGAATTCGACTGAAGGAGAAGTTCAGAAGAAGTTCGACTGAAGGAGAAGTCCGAAAGGAGTTCGACCATTGGAGGAATCCTAGTGAAGGAGAAGTTCAGAAGAGTTCGGCTCCTGGAGAAATTCGAATGAAGAAAAAGTTTGAAAGAAGTTCGGTTCCTAAAGAAATTCGAGTGAAGGAGAAGTTCGGATGGAGTTCGGCTCCTAAAAAAATTCGAGTGAAGAAAAAGTTCGAAAGGAATCCGAGTGAAGGAGAAGTTCAGAAGGAGTTTGGCTTTTGAAGGAATCCGACTGAAGGAGAAGTCCGGAAGGAGTTCGACTGCTGGAGAAATCCGAGTGAAGGAGAAGTTCGGAAGTAGTTCGGCTCCTAGAGAAATTCGATTGAAAGAGAAGTTCGAAAGGAGTTCGGTTGAAGGAGAAGTCCAAAAGAAGTTCGACTGCTGGAGGAGTCCGGAAGGGGTTCGATCGCTGGAGGAGTTCGACTGCTAGAGGAAGAATTTCTGATCGAAGTTCTTTTGTGATTGCCAGTTACATGAGGCTAAGCATCAGAATGGACTTTAGTAGGAGCAAAATTTATCCCCAATAATATTAATATATTATTAAGATTTTAATATTATAAATTTATTAATATCTTAATAAATATAATATTATATTAATATAAATATTGATATATTAATATTAATAAAAAAAATCATGTTAGTATAAATATTAAAATATAATAAATATTATAATACTAGTATTAATATTAATATTATATTTATATAAATATTAAAATAATATTAATATAATATTATTTCATCACTATTCAATATTTTATCCTAATCATTTATGATATTTTACAAAATTTTAATCATAAATCTTAAAAAATATTTTGAAAAAAAGAAATATCATTATTTTTTATTTCATAAAAAGTACCAAAATATATTTTCTTCATTATTTTTTTTCATAAAATATAAAAAATATTTTTTTATATATTTTTAAATTTTAATTAAATATTTTTTTATTTTTTAAAAATTATTTTTATTTTTATTTTTTTTTGTCAACCAAACGAGTTCATAGTTCAACTACCGCAGGACGCATCATAGTATATAACTCGCGTGAAACGGCTGCTCATTTGTTGAAAATGATGTAACTCCGGTTCTTGCGGGTGCTCCACCCTCTGAAAAAAAAAAAAAAAAGAAAGAAAAACACAATAGTTAGATGCGTCTCGCGAAGTCTGAGTGGAATCCATGTCGGACAAGAACGAACGAGGCACTCGGTCCAAACTCCAATGATGTGCTTTTTCGTAAAGACCATCTCATTCTCTTCAATAAGAGTGCTCGGCACACTAACTTCACCAACCATCGATCTACGTCTACCTCCTTTTACCATTAGTTCTTTTTTTTTTCCTCCCCTAGTTTCTGATGCGGGGGCTTGCTTCCACGTTGTAGATGGTCTCTGGGCCTTGGCAATAATATTTGGTCATGTGCCAGATTTCTCAACGGTTAGCTGGTCGAAGTTTTCAAGGTCGGAAAGTAATGGCGCAATCACGACACCATACCTTCCCTAAAGAGAGAGAGATGGGACCTTCCCTCAAACTTGAACTACACTGAGATATTTCCAACCCGGTCGTTCTTAAGGATATATCGAAATCCCGTGTTTTTTTCTGAAATAGTTGGACAAGATCTTGCTTGGAACTTGAAAGTATTCTTTTAAAATACTGTTTTCCATTGACTTGTCCAAAAACCAGTTGAAGAGAGTGCGGCTTGGATCACGGGCATCGACTAGGATCTACCTAACATTATCACAGATTTTGGACGAAGGATTGTACAAATATACAGATAATCATTTCCTTTTTATCCACAAGGGAGGCATATGGACGTTTAATTACAGTGACAAACTTGCAGCGAATCGTGATATAATAACAATTACAAGTTTCTATTGCGTATGTGATTGGGCTGGTCAATGTGACATCTTAAGGCAATCATTACCTCATCGAGATGTCATTTGACATGTCGGTGCTTAGGTAATGGTCAGATATATTTTTTTAATAATTAAATATTTTTATTTTATTGATAGAAAAAATATATCCATACGTATCATATCAGTGTACTAGAAAAAAATTATGGTAAAAAATGAGATGAGTGCGGAATGAATATAAAACTGTACCATCGATCGGTGGATGAGACGTAGGATATAATTTTTCTATTCCATGGGTGATAATTTTCAACTGGCTGGCTAGTGATCCCCGGCCGAACTCGACGTGAACACGTAAGCGTCCTCAGTGCTTTGAACTTTATGGACTTCGTCGCGAAGGGCAGCCGAGTTGCGTAGCGGCGGGCGAGTCCAATAATATACGGTAACTTTCACATACCGTTTAGATTGGGGTACACCGAGATTCATGAGAGGAAAAAAAAAAAGTAAAAAAATAAATATTTTTTTATTTAATAAAATTTTTTGAAAGATAAAAAAATAGAGATAGATAGATTCTTTCAACTCTTTTATAAGATTCAGGTTTAAATTTTATTTTTTAAAATTTATTTTTAATAAAATTTTAAAATTATAATTAAATTATTATATATTATATTTTTCTAATCATATAAATCAACTCATTATTCTTCTACAAACCAGAAATTTTAGTCGCTTCTTCGTTCATAGACCATTTTTTTATGCATAAATTTGGATATCATGATCTTTGAAAGACAGATTCTGATGATATAGATAATCTCTCTCATAACCAAATGGCATGGCAGCTTTTGATATTAGCATTTTCATATTTTTTTGATATGAATATTCTTATTGCTATGCTATTTTTTTATCAAAAAATCTAGATTTTTTTTTTTATAGATATCTAAACATATTGAGTCATTACAATAGATTTTATTGAAAAGAAACATGTAACTGTACGGTATATTATGATTGATGTATGCAATTATCAGGATATATTATTTTTTCCTAGCGATGCTGCTAACTTCTTTAGATATGATATTATCTCATTTGATTTAAAATATATATATATATAGCAATGAGCTCTTTACTTGATGGACTCTTTTTTTATTATTTTTAAATAAAAATTTTATATATATAATATAAAATTTTATATATGCAGCAAGATTCCTAGGAGTCATAATTTCAATATAAGATTTTTTGGTACATGAAGAAAATATATCTTACATAAAAATACGTAATAAATTTATTTTAGATAATAAATAATATCATAAATATTAAATATGAGAAATGATATATTTATTAAAAAATATATATAATTTTTTTATTTTTTTTAATTTTTTATTCAAATAAGAATAAGATATGTATTCATAGTTTTTTTTTTTAAATAAAAATTTATTAATTTTATTATCATTTTTGTTTCTCTTCTTATAAACTTTCATGCACTCCCAATCCAAACAGGGCGTTAAGGGTTGTCAATTTGCCTAGTGGCCGAGTACACAAGGGGAGCCGATGATAATTACTACTTATCTCCGTTGAAATGTTGGGTAGGAGAAATCATGGCTCCGGAGTTGGGGACGTACCATGAATTAATGCGCACAAGAAGGTCTCTTTTCTTTTTTTCGTTGGTGATGAAAAGATGTCTGAAATGAATGATCTTGATAGCCGTCGGGCACGTTATTAAAGAATTAAAAAGCTACGGTTCAAATTGAAGTCAAGCATGAAATCTCGCATGGGGGTAAGACGGGAGCCATCGCCAATTGTTTTTGTTACTGGAAGGAGGAGGAGAAAAGCAAAGTCTTTAATTACAAGTAGCACCTAGTGTCCTGTAGATTGTTGAGCATACCCTCAGGCTTTTGGTCAAACATGACGTCTAACAAATTAAGGAGAAAGATATGATAGGAAACTTCCGAAAAGGTTGAATTTTAAGCTGCCTTTACAGCATTTTATTTTTTAAGTTCAAATTTAAACTTGCTTTATTTTGTTGAAGCCTTTAACTTAGGACCATTTAATATTCTTTTGAAGCATAGCCGATAGCCTTCTTCTTTTTCTCAAAATAAATAAAGAAATAATTGGTTGGTATTACAAATATCTACTTTGTAACTTATTTTACAATTTTGCAACAATAGTTTTGTGAAGCTATTAGTGTTTTTTCTTTCTTTTTTTTTTTTTTGGCTAAACTCTTTCTCATGGGGAAAACTCTTTTTTATTTGAGGGATCAAGGAGAAAGTAAGGCACTTCACCCTAATTTATTTATTTAAAAAATATATAGACACTGCAAGTAAGAGAAAGCAAAAAAATATAAAAACTATAAAGGTACATGCTGTCTCCATATCCAAAAACAGGACAGGGTATTAGAGGCTTTGATTTGGAATCAAAGTGGACAAATAACCCCAAATCATCCAAGCCGCAACCCTTTTAGACCCAATGTGTCCTCGCAGCTGAAAGGTTGGAGGATCTTTTGGAAAATAGCATAAGTAAAACTTTTCTTATTATAAAGGAAACTTGACTTCTATTTTTAAAAAGAACTATATAGCGGAAGTAAGGTAAGCAGTGTTGGAACATTGGACTTTTGCTCTAAAATAGAAGGGTGAAAGTTAATTGTTGCAAGTCTAATAGGTACCTCTAAATAACCAGAGAGAGAGAGAGAGAGAGAGAGAGAGAGAGAGAGAGAGAGAGAGAGAGAGAGAGAGCTATACGTATGTGGAAGGAATAATCACATTTAATCGATATATCAAAAGATAGGTCAATCTGAAGAATATATGAGTGTGGCGTATATATATCCTAATAAATCCATTATTTATTTGAATTGACTATAAAAAAATGTCCACCGGTCCCCAATGTAACTTTTAGGACATGAACAGATTAAATAAACCATCTGTAGCAAAAGAAGCCAAATTAGTAACTACAGTACAATAAATTGTTCCTTAATAGAGAAAAATGATCGTGCAATCCGCTCATCTAAACGCTGGTCAAGCATAAATGTAATAACCGGAGAGCAGAAATCACATAATTATCCCATCCTTCCATATAATTACTTTCTTATCTTAATAAGATATGCTGGCTATCTCCTAGCCTCCTCCTCTCCTTTTTTTTTTCTTTTTTTTTTTCTTTTTTTCTGCTGGCTATCTTCTAGCCTCCTTTAAAAAAAAAAAAAAAAAAAAAAAAATAAAAATCTTAGAAAACGTGGACCATCCTACCCAAACTCTGATGATGACCAACCTTGGTGGGTTTGGCTCATGGACGCATCGGCCGGCTGTTGCCTCGAAGACGTCAATTATTTGGAGCGCCCACTTGGTGATCCCAAAAGAAGAGTTCGTTAGTGCCGTATCCTAATTTTTTGTTGGTAAGCTGGTGCCGCATCCTAATTAAATTAAAGGAGACACCAGCCAGCTGATAGCGTCAACATGATTCGGGCATGTTTCTATTATATATCTTCCGGGCCTACTAGTTGTGTAGGTTAAAGAAAGGGTCGTATCAAGCCATTAGCCATGTACTGCCCTTTTTAACGATGTTGCGTATTTGGATAATCTTTTTTTTCTAATTTAAAATCATAAAGCTTTGTGATATGTGGTGTTATCATTGATTTGTGCCCAACAAATCCACTTAAAGCTCAGGTCACGGGATTCACATGTGGCAAATTCGTGGTCAGGCTAAGATTCCATCATTCGCGGTTGATGGCTTTGGCTTGGGAGCAGTACAATTCGTTCACGCGGTTTCAGATTGCCGGAGTTCTTCCAGAGCCCACGATCAGACCAGTCTGGACCAGGCCAAAGTAAAAGCGTTGCCTTGTAGTAGATTTTTCTTAGGATAATATTTTTTACACCACCTATGCACCTATGGTATAAAAAATTAGAGTATATCACTCCATTCGATTGATCCATATAGCATTTTCGTGGCATGATGTGATGTATATCATTTTTCATGAAACTAGATATCTGAAAGCATAAAAAAAAATGAAGGTATTTTGTAATTCCATCACTAAGCACATTTAATATATGTCATATTCTACTTTCCAACTTTAACATGATGAAAATATCATTTTTTTCTCTAAGATAAAGTATTTTTATTATTTAGCAGTCAGGTTGAATATTTCAAATACTATTTTTTTCTCTTTTTTTTAATTTTGTTGAGCTTCTGCTTAAGCATCTGGATGTCCAAGATTTAGTCTGCAGCGAGAAGTAGGCATTCGGTATTATTAGCTAGCATATAGATACCATAATATTATCTATCCAAGCAATATATCCCATAAAATATCATCTGTAGATTCTTTAATATATTTTTTTATAATTTTTTTAATACAATAGCTTCTTTGATGGTTAAACGTCTGTAGATAAAATTCTATGTCAATATTATGGCATCCTACAGATAAAATATCTCTCAATTATATTTTTTTAATATTTTTATAGCATCCTACGTCAAAATTATGATATTTTATATCAAAATTATTGTATCCTATATGTAAAGTGCCTTCTAAAGATAGTTTTAACAATATTATAGCATACTAGATCATAAATATTATATTATATATTAAAATTGATATCTTGTAGGTAAAATATCTCTCAAATATATCTTTTGATGTTTTTATGGCATTTCTATGTTAAAACTATGTCATTCTCCTGGTAAAATACCTCACTGATATATTTTTTGATATTTTTATAATATCTTATCTCAAAATTATGACATCCTGCATGTAAACATCTTTCGAAAGTAGTTTTGATAATGTTATAACATGTTAGATCATAAATATTATATTATAGATTAATATTATGATATTCTGTAGCTAAAATATCTCTCAAATATATTTTTTTAATATTTTTTAATTTTAAAATATCATAATTTTGATACTTAATATCATAATTTTAACATAGGATGCTATAATTCTACGTTCGTACATGTTTCTATTCTAGGATATCATAATTTTAATACAGAATGTCAAAATTATGACATCAGAGATATTTCTATTTCAAAATATTATAATTTTAATTCTTAATATCATAATTTTGATATCTTATATCAAAATTATGATATCAAGAATGTTTTATTCTAAAATATCATAATTTTGACATTCTGTATCAAAATTATGACATCTTGAAATAAAAATATCTCCGATGTCATAATTTTGATATCCTATGTCAAAATTATTATAATAAGGATCAAAATTATAATATCTTGAAATAAAAATATCTCCGATATCATAATTTTGATATACTATATTAAAATTATGATATTAATTATCAAAATTATGATATCTTGAAACAAAAACATCTTCGATGTCATAATTTTGATATTCTATATCAAACTATGATATTATATATTAATATTATAATATTTTATAGATAAAATACCTTTTAAATATAATTTTTGATATTTTTATAGTAATTTTATATCAAAAATATGATATTCTTTATGTAAAACACCTCTCAAATATATCTTCCAGCATTTTTATGATATCTAATATCAAAATTATGATATTTAAAGTTAAAATTATGACATCCTGCATGTAAAATATCTTTTGAAAGTAATTTTGATAATATTATAACATATTAGATCACAACTATGACATTATATATTAATATTATAAAATTTTATAGATAAAATATTTTCTAAATATATTTTTTAATATTTTTATATCAAAAATATGATATCTTGTAGGTAAAATATCTCTCAAATATATCTTCCAATACTTTTAGGACATCTAATGTCAAAATTATAACATTTAAAGTCAAAATTATGACATCCTATATGTAAAACATCTTTTAAAGATAGTTTTAACAATATTATAATATCTTAGATTAAAACTATGATATTATATATTAATATTATGACATTTTATAGATAAAATATCTCTCAAATATATTTTTTAATATTTTTATAGTATTTTTATATAAAAAATATGGCATCTTGTAGGTAAAATATCTCTCAAATATATGTTTCAATATTTTTATAATATCCAATGTTATGACATTTAAAATCAAAATTATAACATCCTACATGTAAAATATTTTATGAAGATAGTTTTGATAATATTATAACATACTAGATCACAACTATAATATTATATATTAATATTATAATATTTTATAGGTAAAATATCTTTTAAATATAATTTTTAATATTTTAATAATATTTTTATAGTAAAAATATGACATCCTGCAGGTAAAACATCTCTCAAATATATCTTTCAGTATTTTTATAACATCTAATATGCATTAAAATTGATATTTTATAGTATCTATAGATAAAATACCTTCTAAATATAGCATCTATTATAGGTATAACATCTTAAAATAGATAATTTATATCTTATATATGCATATTTTGACTTTAAATAACTTTCTATACATTTTCTACCGAGATTTTTGCAAATGATCAGTTGGATGAGGCTTTATGTAGTGATTGCCATGAGAATTCATCTTCTTTTAGTACACTACATACATATAATAATTTATGGTAAGAAAAGAAGCACAGAAGGAACGAAAAAGAGGATTATCAAGGATGAAATATTATAAATTTCTCATTATTTATTATAATTTATAAATTAAATATTTTAATTTTATCAAAATATAAAATATATTATACTAGATGTTTGAAAAATTTATTAATTTAATAAAATATCATCTTAAATTTCTATAAATATTGCATTCAAAGACGTTTTCTGTAATATTATAGGTTAATATTATAACATCTTATGGATAAAATATTTTTTAAATATATTTTTTAATATTTTTATAATATTTTTATGATATTCTGGAATAGAAATATCTTCGAATGCAGAATTATAACATCTCATGTCAAAATTATGATATTAAGGATAAAAATTATAACATTCTGATGCAGTAATATTTTCGAACTTAAAATTATGATATTCTATGTCAAAATTATTATATTAAGAATCAAAATTATGATATCCTAGAATAGAAATATCTCTGAACGTAGAATTATGATATACTATATCAAAATTATGACATTAAGAATCAAAATTATGATAATCAAAAATAGAAACATCTCTGAATACAGAATTATGACATCTTGTGTCAAAATTATAATATTAAAGATCAAGATTATGGCATCCTTAAGGCGAAACATCTTCGAACGAAGAATTATGATATTCTATGTCAAGATTATAATATTAAGAATCAAAATTATGACATCCTAGAATATAAATATTTTTAAATACAGAATTATGACATCTTATGACATTCTGTGTCAAAATTATGACATTAAAAATCAAAATTATGACATCCTAGAATAAAAATATCTTCGAATATAGAATTATGACATTCTGTATCAAAATTATAATATTAAGGATCAAAATTATGACATCTTAGAGTAGAAATATCTATGAATATAAAATTATTATATTCTATATCAAAATTATAACATTAAGGATCAAAATTATGACATCCTTAAATCGAAACATCCTCGAACGCAGAATTATAACATCATATATTATAATTTTGATATTAAATTTTATAAAAATATTAAAAGATATACTTGAGAGGAGTTTTACCTGTAGGATGCTATATTTTTGATATAGAAATATTATAAAAATATTAAAAAAATATATTTAGAATGTGCTTTACCCATAAGATGTTATAATATTAACTTATAATATTGTAAGAAATGTCCTTGAATATAATATTTACAAAAATTTAAGATGATATTTTACTAAATTAATATATTTTTTAAACATCTGCTACAATATATTTCATATTTTAAAAAAATTAAAATATTTAATTTATAAATTATAATAAATAATAAGAAATTTATAATATTTTATCCTTCATAATCTCCTTCCTCATTTCTTCTGTGCTTCTCTTCTTACTATAAATTATTATCTGTATGTGATGCACTAAAAGAAGATGGATTCTCATGGCAATCGTCACATGAAGCCTCCTTCAACTGATTATTTGTAAAAATCTCCATAAAAGATATACAGAATGTTATTTGAAGTTAAAAAATGCATATAGAAGATATAAATTATCCATTTTAAGATGTCATACATACAATAGATGCCATATTTGGAAGATATTTTATCTACAAATGCCATAAAGTACCTATTTTAATGCACATTGGATGTCATAAAAATGTTGGAAGATATATTTGAGATGTATTTTACCTACAGGATGCCATATTTTTATCATACGAATGCTATTAAAATATCAAAAATTATATTTAGAAGATGTTTTACCTACAAGATGTCATAATATTAACATATAATGTCATAGTTATGATCTAGTATGTTATAATATTGTCAAAACTATCTTAAAAGAATATTTTACATATAGAATATTATAATTTTAACTTTAAATATCATAATTTTGACTTTAAATTTCATAATTTTTATATTAGATATCATAAAAATGCTAAAAGATATATTTAAGAGATATTTTACATATAGAATATCATATTTTTGATATAAAAATATTATAAAAATATCAAAAATTATATTTGAGAGGTGTTTTACTTACAAGATGTCATAATATTAACATATAATGTTATAGTTGTGATCTAGTATGTTATAATATTGTCAAAACTACTTTCAAAATATATTTTATATGTAAGATATCATAATTTTAACATTGGATATCATAAAAATATCGAAAGATATATTTGAAAGAATTTTATCTACAGCATGTTATATTTTTGATATAGAAATATTATAAAAATATGAAAAAATATACTTGAAAGATGTTTTACCTATAAGATGTTATAATATTAACATATAATATCATAGTTTTGATCTAATATATTATAATATTATAAAAATTATCTTTAAAAGATATTTTACATGTAGGATATCATAATTTTAACTTTAAATATCATAATTTTGATATTAGATGTCATAAAAATGCTGGAAGATATATTTAAAAGATATTTTATACTTACAGGATGCTATATTTTTGACATAGTAATATTATAAAAATATTTAAAAAATATATTTAAAAGATATTTTATTTATAAAATTTTATAATATTAATATATAATATTATATTTATGATTTAGTATATTATAATATTGTCAAAACTATCTTTAAAAGATATGTTACATGCAGCATTATCATAATTTTAACTTTAAATATTATAATTTTGACATTAGATACCATAAAAATATTAAAAGATATATTTGAAAGATATTTTACTACCATATTTTTGATATAGAAATACTATAAAAATATCAAAAATTATATTTAGAAGGTGTTTTACCTACAAGATATCATAATATTAACATATAAAATCATAGTTTTGATACAGAATGTCAAAATTATGACATCAGAGATATTTCTATTTTAGAATGTCATAATTTTTAATGTTATAATTTTAATACAGTACATCAAAATTATTACATTGAAGATGTTACTATTTTAGGATATCATAATTTTAATCCTTAATATCATAATTTTAATACAGGATGTCAAAATTATGATATCAAAAATATTTTTATTACTGAATGTCATAATTTTGATTCTTAATGTCATAATTTTGACACAGGATGTCAAAATTATGACATTTTGAAGTAGAAACATCCTCGATGTCATAATTTTGACATTTTATGTCAAAATTATAATATTAAGGATAAAAATTATGATATCTTAAAATAAAAATATTTTTGATGCTATAATTTTGACATTCTATATTAAAATTATGATATTAAGGATCAAAATTATGACATCCTAAAATAGAAACATCCTCAAACGTAGAATTATGATATACCGTATCAAACTTATGATATTAAGGATTAAAATTATGACATCCTGGAATAAAAAAATATCAAAAAAAATACTTGAGGGATGTTTTAACTACAGAATATCATAATATTAATCTATAATATTATATTTGCGATCTAGCATGTTATAATATTGTTAAAATTATCTATGAAAAGTATTTTACATATAGGATGTAATAATTTTAACATTGAATATTATAATTTTGATGGATGATATCATAAAAATATCAAAAAATATATTTATAAGATATTTTATCCATAGAATGCCATAATTTTGATATAGAAATGCAATAAAAATATCAGAAGATATATTTGAAAGATGTTTTACCTACATGATATCATAATTTTAACATATAATATCATATTTATGATCTAATATGCTATAATATTGTCAAAACTATCTTCGAAAGATATTTTACATATAGGATATCATAATTTTAATATAAAATATTATAATTTTGACGTCGGATATTATAAAAATATCAAAAAAATATATTTAAAAAGTGCTTTACTTATAGGATGTCGTAATAATGATATCAGATTTTACCTGCAGACGTTTGTTTAACTATCAAAGAAGCTGTTGTATTAAAAGAACTATAAAAAAAAAAAAAATCTACATATAATATTTTACCTGATAGATGGGATATATTGCTTGGATAGATAATATTATATAAGACCGAATGCATACTTCTCACTGCAAACTAAATCTTGGACATCAAATGCTTAAGCAAAAGCTCAACAAAATAAAAAAAATAGAGAGAAGAGCAGCATTTGAAATATTCAATCTGACTGCCAAATAGTAAAAATACTTCATTTTGGAGAAAAAAGATATTTTCATCATGTTAAAATTGAAAAGCAGAATATGACGTGCATTAAATGTGCTCAGTGATGAAACGATAAAACACTTTCATTTTCTTTATATTTTTAAATGCCTAATTGGATAAAAAATAGCATACATCATGTCACATCATAAAAGCGTCATATGGATCAATAGGATGGGATGTAGATGGTGTAGAAAATATCAGCCTTTTCCTTGGCGCTACATCAAGCAGTTAAAAATCAGTTCATGGACGACGCCGGCCCAAGATGCTTAATCCTTGAAGTCATAATCCCGCGGGCTTGGCAAAGCCGAACCGAAGCTCTTGATTTGGCACCCGAACTGAACGTTCGGCTTTGTGTCTTTCCACGTGTTCGCCATCCGTTGAACTGAATGAACCTCGAATCCTCGATAAACTTTACGCAGTAACTGTACGTTTCCTTTGGAAGTTACAGTGGGTAGCGACTAGCCAGCTGCGAGACATCGACATGAGCTGAGAGGCAAAGGAGAGAATGCAGGAGGCCCAGTTCTCATCGTCCACAAAGATCCATTTAACAAGACATTCACAATTAATCCACATTATGTGCCGGACTGGACCAGGTTGGGATTTTCTGATGGGATGGGACCACTTGTAGAATCACCCCAACTCAGTTCAATCACCTGCCACCATCGGTTCATGGATCAAACTCTTGTAGCCTGGTACTTATGGAATATGGATCCCTTTGCATAAACTGGACCTAGGATCTAAATTATATTCATTGACCTAACAATTGTCCTTCTTGTGTGATAGTTATCAGATAATGCTCTCAAGCTTTAAAAAGCAGTCCAAGCCTATCAAGCCGTGTGTTTTGTACACGTTGTTTTATTGCTAAAGCTGCGTCAATTTCTTTTAAAAGATATGAATGATAGCCTTTTATGCCCAACATAACTTGGAAGCATATTTTTACAATCTTCTTCTTGTCCTTCTCTCTTTCTCTCTCTTCCCCCCTCCCGACGACCGTTAATAATAGACCATAATGGGGTAGATTGAATATGTTTTTGCTTGTACGTTCTTCATCTGTTTCAATGGTTACCTTCCTATTAAGTGGCCCTTTGGTCCATTCGGTCTTTGTTCAGACTTCGTGCATTGGATTAACCCCATTTCTGCGTTTTTTTTTGACCTCTTATGGTACTTGTTGCTCGGTGTCCGGATAGGACATTGCTAAGTTGGAATATTAAAAGGCTAGGTGAAAGATCTAGAAGAAGAATTGTCAAAAGACTTCTTAGACATGAGTCACTATGGTGTTATCGGTTTGCAGGAGACCAAGCTTGAGAATCCTTTGATAGTCTTGTTAAGATCGATCTCAAGGGGAAAAATAAATAGATGGTTAGTTTGCAATGCTTTTAAAAATTTTAAATCTTTCATATCAGGGTTGTGTTTGTATGTTTATGTAAAATCAAGATAAAAAATAAATTATATCTTGCATCATCGTATGTCTAGCATGATGATCCAGTAGTCCACAGAGCTTTTGATCTTCTCTATCCTTATCCTTCTTCCATAACATTGATGATTGATGGAGAATCGTTCATACCTTTTAGGGAGTTAAAAAAAAAGGATCATGCCACTTTTATTTATACCTATAATTATCTCTTCCATCATGAGATCTATTCGAATTAGAGTTTCTCCAATCCAATTTAATTAGGAATAGATCTCGTTAATTAATTAGATTTATTGTAATTGATTGAGGACTTGATTCATTGAGTCAAATCTCACTAAGTGACAAGTAGGCCATATTAGAAGCTAAATCTAACGGTTGAAATATTAGAGGGCTTGATAAAAGATCTAAAAGAAGAATCGTCAAAGACTGCTTAGACATGAATCATTATGGTGTTATCAGTTTGCAGGAGACGAAGCTTGAGAATCCTTCGACAGCCTTGTTAAGATCGATCTCAAGGGAAAAATAAGTAGATGGTCAGTTTGCAACGCTGTGGGGTCTACGGGAGGCATCTTAGTGGGACGGGATGAAGCCAGGTTTGATCTTATTAATGTCCGAATCGAAAAATTCTCTGTGATAGCTCACTGGTTGGATAGATCCTATAGATTGCAATCTCAAGATAAGAATTAACTAAAGTTCATTCATCTCTCAATGGACTATGGATTGTGGGGGGAGATTTCAATGCAATAGTTGAAGATCATGATAGGAACACCACCGAGCATCGAAAGTGTTCTAAGGCATTCCAAGCTTTTATCAGAACTGCACATTTGGTAGATCTACCTTTAAAAGGTCAAAGGTTTACGTGGAGCAATCACAGGGAGAACCCAACCTTGGCAAAGTTAGATAGATTTTTGATCACCACTAAGATGGATGATCGTTGCCCTAATGCTTTTCAAGAAGCCTTGCCCAATGCTTGCTCAGATCATGTCCCAATTTTGCTCTTTGTCGGGGCTTAAAAAACCTAGCAGCTTATTTAGATTTGACAGAAGTTGGTTATGTTTTGATGGCATTCAGGAGGCCCTCTCAAGAGCTTGGATGGAGTCAGGATTTAGACAGGATGCAGGGGCAAATTTAGTCCTCAAGCTTAGAAATACCAGAAACTATCTCAAAAGATGGGCATCAAAGATGAAAACAAGTGAAAGGGCTGATAAAATGAAGTTGCTTAATAGCATTCAAGACCTTTGGCTACTCTCTCGACTGAAGAACGGGACCTTAGGCAATCATATAGGTAGAAACTTCAATAAATTTATGGTGCGGAGGAAATCTATTGGAGACAAAGGTCTAAAACTAAATGGGTCAGGGAGGGTGATGGTAACACGGCTTTTTTATATAAATCAGCTAACTTTAGAAGGAGGCTTGATTGGATTTCTAGTGTGGAATGGGAGGGTGTGGAGTATAGAGACATGAAAGATTTCAAAATGATCTTTGCTTCTTTCTTCAAGAAGATCTTCGATAAGCTATCTGTAACTCCTATTTATCTCCATTGGCGGCACTTATATCCTATTGACCCCCCTAACATTGGTTCTCTTGATGACACATTCACGATTGATGAAGTCAAGGCAACAATTGATGGTTTCAAAGGTGACAAAAGTCTGGGTCTGGATGGTTTCACCATATGCTTCTTCCAACAGTTCTGGGACATCATCAAAGATGACAATTTCAAATTTTTTCAGCAGCTATATGACCATAACCTTGACTTAGGAAGGCTGAAGTATGCATTGTTGACATGCATCCCCAAAAAAAGAAGATGCGAAAGCCCGCTGACTTTCAGCCAATTAGTCTTATCCATAGTAATATCAAGATCTTTACAAAGATCCCGGCAAACCGATTTCAATCTTGTCTCCCTAATCTCATTGACTCGGCACAAACTGCTTATATAAAAGGCAGAAGCATCATGGATAATATATTGCATGCCAACGAGATTTTGTACCATGCTAGAAAATTCAACTCATTAGGAATTGTTTGCAAACTGGATTGTCTCAAAAGCTTTTGATAGGATCAGTTCATCTTATTTGTTAGAACTCCTCGCCAAAAAAAAGTTTCCTCCAAAATGGGTAGGTTGGATATGCACTCTTGGAAAGATTGCTGCGAATATGAATGGGAAAGTTGGGAATTGGATCTACTGCAATCGCAATCTCAGGCAGGACAAGCCCCTCTCTCTACTCTTGTTCATTTTGGTGGTGGATCCTCTAGCTAGAATGCTGAGCAAAAAGTCTACGAGGGTGTGGACAACTCTTGGATTTATGGAGGTAAGAAAATTCTTCAATATGCTGATGATGCTCTGGTTTTCATTAAAAAGGAAAAATACTACTTGACGGTATTGAAGACTATCCTCTATTATTTTAAGCTAATATCGGGTTTATCCATCTCTTTCATCGGTAAGAGGTATGAAAAAAAATTATTTTAAGCTTTTTTTTTTCCAAAAAAGCTCAATCTCTTTCATCGGTAAGAGATATGAAAAAAAATTAGTGGCCTAGTATGTGCAAAATGGTTGGAAGAATATATTTCTTCCCTAAAGGTGAAGTGCTTTCTATGGTTATGTTGGAAGAATAGAATTAGCACTAGGCACGTCATTGGTAGAAAAATTGGAAAAACTTTGGGGGGGTTATGTGCCGTGCCAAAATTCAATTGAAACAGTTGATCATTTATTTTTTGATTGTCCCTTCTTTGCTACCTTGTGGACTGTGATTTGCAATCAATTGGGAGTTCCTCAATGTCACTGCAATTTTGAAGGCTTATGCTAGTACTGGATTAGAAGATATTTCTCTTTTGCCACCCGGGCTATAATACCATCTCTCATTGGGGCAAACACTTGGAGCTGTTGGAAAGGGAGGAATGCAAGAATTTTTCTCAACAAATGTTCTTCTCGGTTCTATATCTTATAAATGCTTCAGCATGTTTAACCTTTGATCTAATTAACATGATGGAAACTTTAGTCTGGAGTAGAGATGTAAATGGATTGGGTCGAATCGGATCATGAGTAATCCCGATCTGATCCGGTTCTTTGATCGGGTTCTAATGTTGGATCCAGACTCAATCCAATTAAAAATCGGATCGGATTAGGTCGGATCCATGATAAAAAAAGTTTGTCCTATTAGATCATTTGGATCAGATCGGATCCATGTATAACCGAATCCTAATCTAAAAATTTTAGATCCGGTTCGAATCCAAATTTTAATCAAGCCCGGTTTGTATGATAAATTAACATATGCAAAATTTATAACAAAAGAAAATAAACATTACTTTACCTTGGCTCTTAATTTATAAATAATTTTTCAATATTTCATAGTCAAATTAAGTAAAACTTTTAAAAAATGATAATGCTATAAGAGCATTTGGAATTCCAATCTCACTCTATTTACTTTATAATTTATATGTTGAATTTAATATTAAATTCGAATTAGGTCGGATCAGATCGAGTCCAAATTCAATAAACCCAGATCCGATTTAGAATATTGAACGGATCCAATTTTAAAATCCAATCCGGCTTCATGGGTCCTTTAAAATGGATTGGATTGAATCTAAGCGGGTCGGAGTGGATCGGGTCATGGGTCAATCCGACCCATTTACAGCCTTAGTCTGGAGCATGAAAAAATCGGGTCAAAAGTCAAGTCTGCATCGACACTTGTTCAGGACCTCTGCCCCTGAATGTTGCTCTTATGTTACAAGTTTCTAAGCCACAGAAAAAGCTTTGAAGTTGCTAATCTCTTTCATCTATCCGACTCTATATTTTTTTTATCTATGTAACTTATTATGGTGGTAATGTGAACACCTCGGATCGAGCTGTCCGATGCCTGAATTGCCTTGGATCGATACCAGGACATCAGTATTCCGAAGTCGAAATACCTCGTGCACTCTCTCCCGACCTGCAAAGTGATCCGAGCACTTTGCTAATCCAAATAATTATGTTCTAAGATAAACATGGATGCAGCTGTGATCCAATCGTGATCAAATTATTTTCCACTAAGCCAGAAATGATGGAATAAATAAGAAATTGCAATCACACCAGCGACAACCTTTCTATTCTGAAAAATGGCCATGTTCTTGGAACGACGTGATTAGCGAAACGACATAACAATCACGAAATCTTCTTCTATAAATAGAAAAAGTTTAAAGGATCCAGATAAGTAAGAAATTCCTCTAAAAAAAATGTTGTTGCTCATTATTCTCTTCTAACTTAAGCGTCGGAGAATTTTCGCCGGAGTCAAATCTTTTGGCTCGAACTTTACCTTACAGGTCACTCCAACATTTCTGCGCATAGCCGACCGCTCTACTTCAGAAGTTGACGACTACCAACCATAATAATTTGGCACTAAAGTAAGAGCCTCAGGCTTTTCAAAGCAAGCGACACTTAAGCAGCAACATAACCCATCAGATTATGGCTAATTGTGGATCTTTCTTTTAATGGTTTGTTCCTTTACTCCCTCCACTTCTCTATGCTCCTATCTCACTTTGTTTTTTATTCTTCTCACATTTTACTCTGTAAATACCTGAATAATGAATAAATGCTGGGTGGCTGTGTGCCTCCTTTGAACCTCAAAAAAAATTTTGACCTCGTTGCACTTAACTCCACTCTTGCTTAAAACTTAACATTTTAATTAACTTCTTGATATGATAGTTCATTGCAATTTGATCCTTGTATTAATTAAATTTTTTATATTATATTTCACTGCGATGTGATTTTTCTATCCATCTTCTCTGTCACGTTGTTGATGGCCACCCGGAGTAACTAAAATACCCTATCACTTTCGAGATGAAACTTACAACTTTTAGCTATCATCTCTTTTCATGCTTCCTTTCTATTGAGCCCTTGGTAAGGACGAAGAGAAGAATAATTTAATCGGTGGAACCAGAAGTAAGAGCCAATTTTGATAGCCAATCAGCAGTCCAGTTGGCCTCTCTAGATGAGAAATTTCCACCACTTGAGAATTTCTCGACATGAAACGATAATCAAGAATTAGAGTATTAGAAGTAAATATGATGTCTTTGAGCTTCTTGTTCTGGGAGTTAACTTCTGCCCCTGGAGGATATGATTGAATAGTTGGACATCCCTCTTTACGCCTTCCCACTAGGCAGCTGCTAAGGTGCAAAATAGTCGAACATTGCCGGCTCCTCTATAGTTTCAGATGATCATCACCAGCCTCACATTGCTTATAGAAGGACCAGACGCGCGTCAAAAATAAGCTCGAGAAAGGGCTGGCATGGGGGATACTCATCTTCGTCTTACATGGGAGTGCTGGACTATATGCATGGTCTGTACTCCCTAATTCCACAAACACAAATCTGATGATGGATCAACAGAAAGAAGAAGAAGAAGAAGTATATTTTCCATATTTTGGTAGAAATAGTGAATCAAATAGGATCATAACCAACAATCCATCTCACCTGTCGAGTACTGGTAAATAATTATTCGATAACGGGGTAGTAGCCATAGATGGCCCAATGGGTCCCCCGTCAGCAAGGACATGCTCTGGCCTGGGGATCATTACTCCTCAGGCAACCAAGGAAACCATAAGCCCAAATGCTCTCCGAGATGCAGTATGTCTTACAGTGGTCCTTCAGTCGTGGGCCTGAGTCTGCCATTTGGTTGGAATTCTATATGCCGCTCGCTCGAATTTCTCCTGTCGCCATAGTATGCAAGAAGCTAATCATGTTGCTGATTTTTTTTTTTGGCAAATCATGCAAGTAGAGAGTGGTCAGAAGTGGTTTGGACCGAGAGCTTTCCCAAAGTATTGATGTCGCTCGCCAGGAGCGTCCGAGGCTTGTGATGTCTTCAGATGACCCATGCAGACCGCTCTTACCATCATTATATTTGTTCACATATGAAATTTCTGACTAAAAGGTTATGGACAAAAATTCGGAAGCTCCGGTTTCCACCTTTCTTACGTATCTCTTGCCCGGAGCTTCCACTGATCCACTTCATCTGAGGCCCTTTATTCCAACACCCGGAGCTGTTACAAATGTAGAAGATGTTTCATCAATCACGTGGATCGTGCTTCTGTCCAGCCCATACGGTGATCTGCAGATCAATATGCATGGCCTCCTCGCTGGGCTCGCCCGTGTCAGGTTTGCTCGATGGGCCTACAGTACCAGCCCAATCGCGGGAAGCTATGCGCAAACTGACCAGGCCTCGGCTCGTCATCGCTGGCCCTCCAGGTTATGTCACGTTCGCTGGACGTCCGGGCGTGTACTCCTCCATCAATGTCCCCTCGGTTAAGGGATCATAAGGTAACTCATGCAACCGTCGCCTTATTGAAATTTTAAGAAAAATACCTTAGTGTTCCCTACGAGGATATTTTATTTTGGTTCTAAAGAAAATCATGTAATATAACATATGATCCTAGGTATGAGTTGTAACTCCCACTCATCAATTTTTTGAGAATAAACCCCAACTAATTTGTGGGTTGCATTATTTCTTTATTTTTTTGATACAAACAAATACTTACACTGGTAAAAGATCAAAAAAATAAAATATATTGGAGATAAGTTTGCTCGTGACGTCAAATTTAGTCGCTAGCATATTTAGCCATTTTGAAGACGTTTCAATCAGCAATGATATTCGTCTTCTAGAAAAAAATGTATTATTTCATCATGATGGACTCTCATGATTTAGCCAGTGGTTATATTTTCTTCTTGAGATAGCTCTTTTATCTTCTATCCCCCCACTCCCCCACACAAAAGTAAAGCAAAAAAGAAAGGCATTGAAATTTATCTTGAACGATGCTTATACTAGAAGAAAGCGGAAGAACAATTAAAAACTCATGAAATTGTAGGTTTATAGGTAGAACATATGTTAAATTCTCTTGTATACGGCATATTACCCTGGATGGAATGGGAGTGAAAAAGGATGTACGAGCAAAGAACAAGCGATCGTGTTGATAAGGCTACGCAAGATCGTAATAAAATGGAGAGTAGAAAAACATCAGACAACTTATAAAATTACATGCTTCCATGTAAGATCCTAATTTTTTTGCTCAAGAATAGCGAGGAGAGAGAGAGAGAGAGACAGGGTTCTCTAATATTTCCATACGGTTCGTGGATCGGTGCATGACAGCTATCACTAGAAATGAGAATTTACAAAGCAACGTCCACCCGGTAGCATTATTTTTGAACAGAGTAGCAATTAAATTAATAAAACTCAAATCGAATTATTTACGAAAAAATATTTGTACAAAAAAAAGGGGAAAAAAAAATGATGCTTGGATCAAGAAAATCACAACCGTCTGCAATGCAATGCACGTCCCTGGGATGTGTCAAAATCTTTTAGCCGGGTGTAGCCATGCGTCTGCATAAATTTATTCCACGGCCGTTGCTGCCGCAGCTCGTTCGGCCGCTGCTCCATATCGTGGTACTTTTCTCCTTCACCTCTGCGGTACGCCAAAATCTCGTCCCCTTCGGATCCCTTGTTTTCGAATAATCTCCGTCCATCTCTCATTTCTTGCGGCAGTTTTGCCCTCGGTCGATCTCTTCTCCTTCCCCTTTGGATCTCGAAACAGCTGCAGTCGAAACAAAAAATCCTAGTTGCTTTTCGCTCCGAGACGCTGAGCCAGATCTAGGGTTTCTCTTTTCTTGAAATCCCCATTTACATTGCTTCGAGGCGTGATTGGCCTCAGATCTGTCAATTTGGGGGGAGTTGATAACGATTTCGAAGAAATTATGTGGAAAAGATTGACGCTGGCACCCTAGTTCAAGTGATTTGTGGTGCTTCTTCACCGAATTTGCTTTTGTACTGTTGGATTTCGGAGACCTCCTGGAGATGCACTCGAGATCAGGACAGTCGTCTTATCG
Organism: Cocos nucifera; assembly: GCA_006176705.1. Lineage (NCBI taxonomy): Eukaryota > Viridiplantae > Streptophyta > Magnoliopsida > Arecales > Arecaceae > Cocos > Cocos nucifera. Next base: position 1,382,310 of record QRFJ01000202.1, read on the forward strand.
GGATCGGACGCAGGAGTTTCTCACCGTCGCTGAAAGATTAAAGAAGTCTTTCTCGTCCGTGCCCAATGCGCCAAGCAGTAGCGCTGGATCGAGATTGGAGGGCCAGAAAACGGCGGTCTCGATTCAGTCGGAATTCAACAAGAGGGCTTCAAAAATTGGGCTTGGGATCCATCAGACTTCACAAAAGCTTGCGAAACTCGCAAAGCGTAAGTAAAGAATCCACCGAGAGTCTTGCTTCTTGTTTTATTGCATCTTTTTTGCGTCTTGGATAAGGATAGGAGTATAATTACTAGAGATTTGCACTATCTCGATTTGTTCTTTTCCAAAAGCTTTGAATATAGAGGCATCAAAAACTAGGCTAAGCTGACATAGTTGATATTCTCTGTATAGATATGTCGTAAGGTCCCGAACAAAATGGTGCTCTACAATAAAGAATTTTGGACAGCCAAAGAGAAGGTTCTTCACTATGCCAAAACAAGTTATCATGTGGTGTCTAAATGCTGTCATGGTGCTCAATAGTTGTCCTAGCCGAACAGCCTACAACTCGGTCCTTGTGAAGGTCCCATAGGTCATGGAAAAACCATGAATTACTATTACATGGCATGGCCTTCATGGTTTTTATTAATGCAAGTTATGTTGCCCCCTGTGTCCATGTGTACCTCTATTATTGTTCGTGAAGAATGAATATGTCTCATTTCACTTTTGCTGGAGGAAAAATGTTGCCATGCTTAGTACTGTGGTGGGCCTACGTCTAGGTTTTTTTTTTTGCATCACGTGAAATGCAAATCCAGTATATTGACACTGATAGAAAGGGAAAGCCACCAGAAGCTATTTGGAGTTGGAGAATGTATTGGCCTTAATTTCATACTCTGGTCCCACTTCTCATGGCTTAGTTCTCTTATTGTTGATTTTTATTTCATGTTATTCACAGATCTGTAAAATGGTGAAAAATATTTGGTTGTTAGATCTTATGAAAATTGTTTTAATGCTTCCAAAGTCAAGATTTTTCTTAATTTCGAATGTTTTGTTTAAAGCATATCAAAATTACAGAATCAACCTTCTTGTATATTACATTAAAAAATAATATTTTACCCATGTTCTTAAGTGGGCATTAATCTTGCCGTAGCTCACCTTTATAATCTTTATATGGCCAAGATATAGTTATATCTTAAACACACAAAAATTTGCAAACACTTTATATGTAGTATATGCCTTTCACAATTTCACTTTTGTGGTAATTGGTGGTCCTGGGACAAGGTTAGTGAGGAAGGACTAATGAAGTGAGCCAGTAAAGAGTTCAAAGAGGAGAAGGCCATGTCTAAGCCTGATCGGTTCCTGAATCTTTCTTACTAAATGTTTGTCGTATTCACTAAAACCTCAATTATTTGAAATTAAATTTTTGAAATTTTCATGCCAAGATCTCTGAGTGATCATTTTAGAGAAACTTTTACGTTTAATCAACTTTTAGATTGAAATGATAAGATTATTGAGGAGGATTTAATTGATATGTATAACTTCAAATCAGAGCTATCATCTTCTCGAATCAATTTACTTTATCATTTGTAATGTCTTGATGACCTGTAGTTGTGTTGATGCACAACATAAAAGGCATAAACTTGGAATCATGTGTGAGATGAAATTATAATTGGCTGCGACATTTATGGACGAGTTTCCTTGGGTAGTGGCAGAGTGAAAGCTTACATGAGAGGATTTATCAGATTAGGAATTGTATGATGGTCATTAGATTTTCTTGCTGGCAAGCATGTATATATTTCTTTGTGATTTTTAGGGGGTTTTGAGGCTGGGGAAGCTTTTGCCTTCACAACTGTTTACTTTTATTAGTCAATGCACAATATCAAAGTCCATCAACATCATGTATATTGTTAACCACTCCTCTACAGAATCTGTCTGTTTTGAAATATGTTCTTGAACTAAGTCTTTTTGGATATTTGTTGTGCAGCCATTTGTTTTTTCAATCAGAGATGGTCAACTGCCACTAAAGTCTTCTTGTTTGTGCAGTGGCAAAGAGAACATCGGTTTTTGACGACCCCACTGTGGAGATACAAGAACTGACAGCAGTTATCAAGCAGGATATCAATGCTTTAAATTCTGCAGTCATAGACCTGCAACTCCTCTGCAATTCACAGAATGAAAGTGGTAATATTTCCAGTGACACTACCAATCATTCAACCACAGTGGTTGATAATTTGAAGAACCGCTTGATGAGTGCAACAAAGGAGTTCAAAGAAGTGCTGACCATGCGAACAGAGGTAAGTTAAAATTCTGCTTCCTTCATGTTTGGCTTAACCTTCTTAATTGCTTTTGGTTTGCTCTTTCCATATTTGTATCCTCCACTAGGAGCATAGAATCTGACTCCTGCATTTATCGTACATATAGAACTTGAAGATTCATGAGAATAGAAGACAGTTGTTTTCTTCATCAGCTTCAAAGGATTCAACCAATCCTTTCATCCGACAACGCCCTCTAGTTTCCAGGGCGTCTTCTGATTCATCTGCACCACCAGCACCATGGGCAAATAGCTCAGCATCTTCTCCTCCACCGTTTCCCAGGTAATGTAATAAATAGGGGGCCTAATGGTGGTGGCTGTTGTTCAAGTTGTAATTTGTTAAATCATTTGAGAGTTGGAATTTTTTATTATTTTTTATATAAAAGTAGAAATTAAATTTCTCTTCGTGCATGTATATTGCAAAAGGAGGGTCATAATATGTCACTTCTAGACATCTAAAATCTTTACTGAGAAGTGTTGTGAAATGCTGTTTGTAAGTATTGTCTCTCCAAAGAAGGATTTCTTTCTTTCTTTCCTTCCTATACCCATTCTCAAACTTTTGTGGATCATATTTCAATCCAGAAAAGCTGTCATCTTGTAGATGTGATAAAATTTAAGCGCTGCAATAAAAAAAATAGATCTAGCTCTGTCAGGGCATTTTTATTTTTGTAAGTGTTTACAGTATTTTAACAATTCCTGATTTCATTCTACAAAACCTTTTGTCTGTGATATCTGCTGCTAATAGACATGCTATTGTTGTTTTCCTGGATTGCTAGAAAGAAGATGAATGGGGACCCATCCGCATCAACTCAGCCATTGTTGCAGCAGCAGCAAATGGTTCCAGTGCAGGATGGTTACATGCAGAGCAGAGCAGAGGCTCTTCATAATGTTGAATCAACAATTCATGAGCTGAGCAACATATTTACACAACTAGCTACAATGGTGTCACAGCAGGGAGAGCTTGCCATCAGGTTCTATTCTTTTTATTTTTCACTTTGAGCTACCTTTTTTTTTTTAATGATCCTTCGAGACCTTAATTTTATTCAGTCTGGATCATCTTTTCCTTGCATTTAAGACCTATATTTCTCAGATGTTAGGTCATGTTTTATACAGAGTATCCTAACTTTCAGATACTTCAGTCCGCATTTTTAGTGATTCGTGATTGAATATAGAAAGATTGAAAACTTGCCCTTTAGACTGCTTTGTGGTATAAGCTGTTGGCAGAGTTACATTATGTGCCTGTGATTATACAAATGCTAGGCTATGTGCATTTTCTCTCCACATATGCTACCATTACATCTTGATCATTGGATTGCTTTGTTTGCAAGTCAGTTCATTGGATTGCTTCACTTCTTTGTTAGTTGTTCCCTTTTTTTTGCACATTTGAGGGTCTCAGCATGGAAGGTGTAGGGAGTTAAGAAATTTGGAAAACAAAGACAGTTTAATGAAAATGGCTGGAATATATCTGACAAAATTCAGTTTGATGACAGCTGTCATCACCCCTCTCCTCTTCTTTATTTTGCTTTTGTGATAAACAATGTTGGCTTAGGATACATAGAACTGACACCAATGGACTGGTTGTTATGGTTTGAGCACCTCCTCTTTTTGGATAGCCACAGATTTGATGGGATACATAAAGCTGACCCTAATGCACTGCTTGTTATGATTGTAAGTTTCCAGTTTGGCACTTCTAACCGATGTCAAAACGATGTCAGGATTGATGAGAACATGGACGACACTTTGGCCAATGTAGAAGGAGCACAAGGGGCACTGCTGAAGTACCTTAACAGCATATCATCCAATAGGTGGCTGATGATCAAGATATTCTTTGTGCTGATGGTTTTCCTTATGATTTTCCTATTTTTTGTTGCATAATTCTTAATAAAACATTAACGGCACCATCTTTTTGTCCAAGGATCGGCTATGCATAGAATACCTTTTTCTGCTCGCAAGTTACTGTCACACCATTTCTGCCGAGTGATTAGCAGCTTTACAATATTTACCATGGCTTTCTTTGAGCTTGTGCTGTTTGTCCTGACGAGGCACTTGATGCAAACCGCTTTCGTCTGTGAAGAAAATGCATAGGCTTTTTGCAATATTTACCAGCCCTTGCAGATGTCCATGTTCATCTTTGCTTAGTTTGTGATATTTGTGCATCATCATCCTGCAAGGTTTGTATAGTTGCATGGTTACAATGCTGCAATCTTTCTTGCGTGCTTGGTAGCTATCTATGTTTTTCAGTAAGAAAGCCTGAAATGTATTATTCTCAACAATCTGCCTTTGCATCATACGGCAATTTCGTATCATTCTTTATCTGAGTTGATTTTGAACCATGTTGGTTTTGCCATGCGAGTGGAAGTTGAATGAGAATCACATTCTTGACAAGATGGTTGATCCCAAATCTCAATTAGATTTCCACTTTCTGAGCAGCAAAGAAAAGATTTTCCGCTTCTGTTCCTATTGTCTTAAAAGAAGCAGCTTCTGTGGCACGTTAAATTAAATTGTTCTTTTCTCCCAGTAAGGTAAATTTTGTTCCGGGACCCGAGCACCTCGATGGGATTTGATGCCACTGGTTGAGGATGGCAGCCGAGGATGACCGGTTTTGTGCAACTAAACCTGCCCAAAAGCAGGGCGGCCCGTCCAAGCTACCCAGGCTCAGACCGTTTTTGACGTGCGTGGACTTGATTTTTAAGTCCGAAGGGCTGGGCCGCGTCTGCCACTAGAGTTTACGTCGATCCGTCTTGAGCCATATATGTATATATTTCATCTCATCCTTTCCATCTCACCCGTCCTTTTCCTCCTGCGACCACCCCTGTTGCCCCTGCTCCTGCCCTTTCCCTCCTTCTATCACCACAGCCTCTCCCCCTCCCACCTCCTCCTCCTCCCGTTTGGTCCAGCCGCCTGTCATCCCATTTCCCCTTCCGCTCCGCCTCCTCCTCCTCTCCATCAGTCTGGCTGCTCTCTACCCCGCCTCTCCTTTTCATTCTCTTCCCCACTAGTCTGGCCGCCCCCGTCCCACCTTCCCCTCCCATCTCCTCCTCTAACCAGCAAGGTCTAGAAAGTGAGGCCTGCTCGAATCTGGCCTGAGTTGTCGGTTGGGCAGATCCAGCTGCAACTTTAGATGAAAAAAATAGGTAATTTGACTAATCTAACCCGGTCACGGTTGCACTCTTGAATCCAGGCGTGCAATTACGTGCATAATAGTTTTGCAGGGTCACCAGCACCCTGCAATTAAATGTCTCCTGTTGGGGATAAATTTCGCTTCTGCTAAAGTCAAGTTCGGTGCCTAGCCTGATGGGGCCAATAGCCACGGAAGAGCTTCAGCGGATGCATCTTAGTCGAACTCCTACATCCGACCGAATTTCTCAGCAGCCGTGCCTCAACCGATGTCCTTCAACCGACCAAACTCTCCAGCTGCCGAGCTTCAGACTCTCAGCGGCCGAACTCCTCAGCAGTCAGCCTTAGCCGAACCACTTAGCGGTCGAACTTTTTCTGATTGCCCAATCGTCGAGCTTCGGACTCCCAGCGGTCGAACTCCTCAGCGGATCAGCCTTAGCCGAACTCCCCTCGAAGCTCCCTCTCTGGCCGAGCTTCTACAAAAGCTGGACTCCCTGCGAACTTCTCCAGCAGCCGAGCTTCTACGGAAATTGGACTCCATGCGGACTTGTTGAGCGGACGAACTTCCATGAAAGCCGAACTTCTTATGATGGATTCCTGCAGGCGATCTCGCTACGATTACACGACAATAACAATCGGCAATAACGATCGGCATTTATCGGCAATAACGATCGGCATTTATCAGGACAGTTACGACACTCATTAACCAAGACGGTTACAACAAGCTCCCCATATAAAAAGGACCCTCCGAATACACTTACGCCAGGTTCTGAAAATCCTTTTTTCTTCCTAAAAACTCTATCGAGCACTCCATTCCTATTGACTGGAGCTGACTTGAGCATTGGAGGGTCCTGCCGGAGCCATCCCCCACCGGCTCCGAGCGGGACTTTGTTTTGCAGGTCCCCGGCGGCAACCTCATCGGCCTCAACTTCGGCAAATTTCGGCGATGACCAATTTCTGCGTCAACAGATTGACGCTAGAAGGAGGGCCTGAACCTCCGAGGTTTCCTTGTTCTTAAAGGAGTGCTCGGCGACGATTTTTAGAGTTCTCTCCCAAAAAGAAAATGCCTCGAGAGCTTCGACTCGGCGATCAGCAGCCTGCGCGCCAGATCCGTCTGTTCCTGTCTCAGCCCCAATAGCCCAGTTTTCATATGAAGCCATCGCAGACGTGGGGCAGTTCAATCTGCTGGTCGGGTCAGTGGCCCCGCCATGAGGACGCGAGGAACTGACCATAAGGAAAAGCTTTTGGGCATACCAATCGCCCTTAGGAAAGAGAAACGGAGAGCAGAAGTTCTCCCGTAGAAGTTTTTACGAGGTCGGAACGAAGTTCGGCGGAAGTGAAGCCGAACTCCCCCTGGAAGCTCATCGTCGGAATGAAGTTCGGCGGAAGCAAAGCCGAACTCCCCCTCGAAAGCTCATTATTGGAATGAAGTTCGGCTCAAGTGAGGCCGAACTTTCCTTTGAAGCTCACCATCAAGTGAAGTTCGGCGCAAGCAAGGGCGGAACAAAGTTCTCCCGCGGAATGAAGTTCGGTATAAGTGAGGCCGAACTCTGCCGCACATCATCCCAATGAAGTTCGGTTCAAGTAAGGCCGAACTCCCCCACTTGAGTATGTCATCGACGAAACCCCTAGAAGGATTTCACAGGAGGTGAGATGAAGTTCGACCGCACTCGAGACCGCCCCAGGGTGAGCGAGGCTGAACTCCCTCTCTTGTACGTCACCAAGGCGGCCCCTGCAAAGAAATCACGAGAGGTGCAATGAAGTTCGGGCAAGCAAAGCCGACCCCCTCCCGGCAAGCAAGGAAGTCCGGACAAAGAAGCATGAAGTTCTCCCGCGGAAGGTTTTGTAGGAAAGCAGAATGAACCTCCGCTCAAGCAAGGCCCGAACTTCTCGAGCTCAACACGAAGGAAGTCCCGACAGAAGGGTGCAAAGAAGTCCTCCTCCCGAAAGGTTCGGCAACTACGCTCTGCTACTCTAACTCGAATTCTCAGCGAAGTTAAGGGCCAGCCATCAAGACCTGAAGGACTATGGCCTCCCCAAATGTGCGCGATCGAAGCAAGTAATGCCCTTACCATCGCGACCATGACCACAACACTGAGGAATATATTTAGCTCCAAGACGAGATTGAAGAGCTCATCAAAAAGGGACGATGGGGTAAATTCCTTCGACGCCAGCCTGAAGCAGGAGAAGATCGGCTAAGAGCGCTGCCGTAACGAGAAACTACAAGGTCGGCCGCCTCACGGCGTTATCAACATTACCCCGAAGAGGGGCTAGATACATCGGCGATTCGTCACCTTCCAACGTCAAAGCCAAGAGAAGCATGCTCCAAATTAAAGAGGCTAGCATGAGATAGAGGAGGTCGTCTGGACGGGACTTACTGCCCGATGGATCTCAGAGGAAGAACGCCCCGACGACCCTGAAACGTGGATGTGTTGCCCATAACTTCCCTTCGGTAAAATTCTTCCCTTCCGATAATATTATTTCGGGATGCAAAAATCATACGATGACAGTGAAGGAGCAGCCAATAGTCGCCGCGTTAGAAACAGGAGGAGAACCTCATCCTAACTAGAGCAGGTCAAAGACCTCTAAACCTCGACTGTAGGAGACAAGGTCTTCCCTAGGTCAACATCAGCCGCGGAAAATATAGCCTTACCAAAATCGAAGGCCTTATTCACTTTAGACGAGATGGGGGAAGAAGCACGAACGACGATCCAAATGTGCCCCCACAGTCCATTAGGAACAGGAGGAGAACCTCGTCCTAACGCGAGCAAAGTCGAAGGCCTCGTTCACTTTAGACGAGATGGGGGGAGAAGCACGAACGACGGTCCAAATGTGCCCCCACAGCCCGTTAGAAATAGGAGGGGAACCTCGTCCTAACGCGAGCAAAGTCGAAGGCCTCGTTCACTTTAGACGAGATGGGGGGAGAAGTACGGACGATGGTCCAAATGTGCCCCCACAGTCGGTTAGGAATAGGAGGAGAACATCATCCTAATGCGAGCAAAGTCGAAGGCCTCGTTCACTTTAGATGAGATGGGGGGAGAAGTACGGATGATGGTCCAAATGTGCCCCCACAGCCCGTTAGGAACAGGAGGAGAACCTCGTCCTAACGCGAGCAAAGTCAAAGGCCTCGTTCACTTTAGACGAGATAGGAACAGGAGGGGAACCACGTCCTAACACGAGCAGATCAAAGATCATCAACCTTCCGAGAAGTTCGGCTAGAGATAAGATCTCTTCCGAAAAGCAAACTCGGCCAGAGATAAGATCTCTTCCGAGAGCAAGTTTGGCCAGAGATAAGATCTCTTCCGAGAGCAAGTTCGGTCAGAGATAAGATCTCTCCCGAAAAACAAACAACTTCGGCCAGAGATAAGATCTCTCCCGAGAGCAAGTTCGGCCAGAGATAAGATCTCTCCCAAAAAGCAAGTTCGATCAGAGATAAGATCTCTCCCGAAAAGCAACCTCGGCCAGAGATAAGACCTCTTCCGAGAGCAAGTTCGGCCAGAGATAAGATCTCTCTCGAAAAATAACCTCGTCCAGAGATAAGATCTCTCCCGAGAGCAAGTTCGGTCAGAGATAAGATCTCTCCCGAAAAGCAAACTCGGCCAGAGATAAGATCTCTCGCGAGAGCAAGTTCAGCCAGAGATAAGATCTCTCCCGAAAAACAACCTCGGCCAGAGATAAGATCTCTCCTGAGAGCAAGTTCAGCCAGAGATAAGATCTCTCCCGAAAAACAACCTCGGTCAGAGATAAGATCTCTCCCGAGAGCAACTTCGGCCAGAGATAAGATCTCTCCCGAAAAGCAAGTTCGGCCAGAGATAAGATCTCTCCCGAAAAGCAAAACTCGGCCAGAGATAAGATCTCTCCCCGAGAGCAACCTCGGTTAGAGATAAGATCTCTCCTGAGAAGCGACTTCGGCCAAAGGAGATAAGATCTCCCCCGAGCGACCCTGCCAACCTCGGTCAAGCTTCGACCCAGACCAACACGGAGCCCAGAAGAAGACTTCGACAGTCGTCTTTTCTGTACTCCCTTCCTTCGAGTTTTGAACTCGGAAGTGGGAGGGCTACTGTTGGGGATAAATTCCGCTCCTATCAAAGTCAAGTTCGGTGCCCAGCTTGATGGGGCCAATAGCCACGGAAGAGCTTCAGCGGACGCATCTTAGCCAAACTCCTACATCCGACCGAACTCCTCAATGGCCGTGCCTCAGCCGATGTCCTTGAACCGACCGAACTCTCCAGCTGCCGAGCTTCGGACTCTTAACGGCCGAACTCCTCAGCGGTCAGCCTTAGCCGAACCACTTAGCGGCCGAACTCTTTCTGATTGCCCAATCGTCGAGCTTCGGACTCCCAGCGGCCGAACTTCTCAGCGGATCAGTCTTAGCCGAACTCCCCCCAAAGCTCCCTCTCTGATCGAGCTTCTACGAAAGCCGGACTCCCTGCGGACTTCTTCAGCAGCCGAGCTTCTACGGAAGCTGGACTCCATGCGGACTTGTTGAGCGGACGAACTTCCATGAAAGTCAAACTTCTTATGATGGATTCCTGCAGGCGATCTCGCTACGGTTACACGACAATAACAATCGACAATAACGATCGGCATTGATCAGGACAGTTACGACACTCATTAACTAAGGCGGTTACAACAAGCTCCCTATATAAAAAGGACCCTTCGGATACATTTACGTCAGATTCTGAAAACCCTTTTCTCTTCCTAAAAACTCTACCGAGCACTCCATTCCTTTTGACTAGAGCTGACTTGAGCGTCGGAGGGTCCTGCCGGAGCCACCCCCATTGGCTCTGAGCGGGACTTTGTTTTGCAGGTCTTCGGCGGTAACCTCATCGGCCTCAAGTCTGGCGAACTCCGGCGAAGATCAGTTTCTGCGTTAACATCTCCAATAAGAGGGATCAAAGATGTTTGTAATATATTCTCGAATTTGGCTTGTCGATACGAGGGATCTATGTTCGAGTCCCAAAAGCTTCCTCCGGCCTGCGCATGGCAGGGGAAGAAAAAAAAAAGGTGCCAACGAAGCTACTGGAAAATTAGTCTGAGAACGTGCCGTCATTCGCTGGGCTGCGAGGTGGTTTGTTTCTGTTTGTGTTTGCGAGCTAGTTCGTGCACATGTGCATGCGCGAGTGTGGTTAGACCTTTGGAGATCGAAGAAGGGTAGAGTGGCTGGAAGGGGACAAAAAAAAAAAAAAAAAAAAAAAGAAAGTTCGCTCCAAGTTCTCTCGCCAGCTTGCTTAATGATATTGATATGACCTGGTGGGAGTTGGCGGGAAGCAAGCAGATAGTACGCATTCAGTTTCATGGTCAATTTGAGGGTTTTGAGTATTGCTTTTTTAGAAGAAATCCATTACGTGCTAATGCAATGCTATAATTGTGATGTTTTAAATTAGACTTTCCTTTCTCCATCGAGAATATTTACCAGCCACCTTAGGCTTTCTACCACAACCAAGCGTTTCGCAAGGCCAGACATACGGGATTCAGCATCATTAATCACTGAAAATTGGGAGCAAAGCCTAATATCTTGAAATACTTGCATTGTATTTAAATAGCACATATATATCAAGGGTAAAATAACTGGCCTAGTATCATATATTTAATTTGCATCTTAATTTGAGCTTTTAGCTTGCATAATGCAGGTAAGCACAATAGGGTGTAAATCTAAAATCAGCCATCCTTGAGAACCAGACTTGATACGGGAAGGAAAATCTTGACTCAGTTAAAGCCAACGTGTAGGTAATCTCGGTCCAGTCCAACTTTAGTCCCAACCAACTCAAGGTATCTTCAAGTCCGATCCAAATTGACATTTCAAGAAGGTATTATATTTAATGTTGTTGCTTGATTTACGCCCGCTAGAGAAATTTTAGAATCCAAACCTGCCACGAGCAGATAAGACAAGAGATAACAAATATATCTCGTCAGATAAGATAAAAAATAATAAACATATCTTGTCAGATAAGTTAGAAGATAATAAATATATCGCGCCCAATGAGGTAAGCAATAATTATCTGATTCTCCTTCCTCCTCACAGCCTTTACTTATAAATAGAAGCTAAAAGGAGAACTCTAAGGATGCAATCATTTCTATTTCAACAATACATTCATTTCTTTTGTTTCCTAGTATTCTGATTCGAGTGTTGGAGCATCCCACTAGAGTCAACTCCGATCAGGAACTTATTTTGCAGATCAAGCTACCACCACCGAACACCACCCACATCTCCCCTTCGATCGATTTGATCTCCGTCAGAAGATTAGTTGCAACAGATTTATACTAAAGGAAGGATCTAAGTCTATTATGAAAATGATCAAACATCCTATCAGCATGGCACTATGCAAAAAAACTTCATCACGGTGCTCCAATGTCACTATCTTAATCGGCCAGACACTGACGTTGATCAAATTCTACCATCTCCGGATCGGGTCTTCCCTACTTCCAAGTCCTTTCTCTCTTCCCATGGCTTTTCTCTCCCTAGAGACTAATGGGGAAAGAGAGAATAGAGAGAGAGATGCAAGGAGTCTTCGAACTAATGCCAACGTTCTCTTATTTTTCTCATCCATACATGGTGGGACTCCATATCCTTTCCATTATTTAACATCACATCCAAATTTCAATAAAAGTTTGGTGCCCTTTCTTCTTTTTCATGAGGATAAAGGGAGCTTTCTAAAGAAAATCATGTAGGCGATCCATAAGTTGGTGAACGATGCCAACTTCAGCTGCTCAGCCATTGACCTATCCCTCTAGGTCATGGACTTGAGCCACAAGACATGAACCCCAACTATATGGCTAAGATGTTCCACTCTACTAGATAAATCTAGCATGACCATCTTCGCCTCCTGTAAACATCTCCAGATTGGTTAGGCACCAACCAGATCCGAACATCTTTAGAACAACTAGAGATCAATCAGGATCCATAACCCTCCAAGAAAGATTAGTGCTCCATCTTCCATCTTGACGAGTCAAGCAGATTGATTAACACCCTTTAGACTGTTCTGGTTGCATTCAGAAGTGGAGGGCATATGATATGGTATGAAATCAGCCCATGATTATGAATGGATACGTCGCAAAAAAAGATTTGAATTCAAAATTTGAATGCTTGGCAAAATCCAAATAAGAAAGAAGATTTGCAGCAGATTGGAATCCAAAATAAGGAAGAAGATTATAAGAATTCCTTAATTTCTGCCTCCAAAATCATGCTAGATATGTATTTCCTCATCTATATAAACAGGACCAAGAAGATCTCAAGAGAATAGGTTCTAAGAGGTAGAGACTTCCATTATTCAAAGCTAACATAGGGAAAAGCTCTCAAGCCCTCATCCATTGTTCTATTTTCTTTTCTTTTCATAGGTCAGTAGGTCTATAAGCACCCAAGGTCCAGGCCAAGATCGAGCTAAGATAAAGATCAAGACCAAGGTCAAGCTATCAATCCCAAGGTTGAGGTGAAGATTGAGTCAAGATAAATATCAAAACTGAAGCTAAGCTATCAAGCTCGAGGCCGAAATGAAGATCGAACCGAGATAAAAATCATGATCAAGGCTGAGCTATCATGCTCAAGGCCGAGGCCGAGGTCGAGCTACCAGGTTTAAGACCAAGATGAAAAGCTAACCTAAGGAGGCCAACTTGACAAGACTGATCTAAGGAGGCCGACCTGAGAAAACTGACCTGATAAAGCCAACCTAAGAAAGTCAATTTGAGAAAATTGAGATGGAAAGCTGACTTGACAAAGTCAATTTAAGAAGGCCAACCTAACAAAGCTGATTTAAGAAGACCAAGATAGAAAGCTAACCTAAGAAGGCCAAACTAATAAAGATGACTTAAGGAGGCTAACCTAACAAAGCCGATCTGAGAAGGCCAAGGTGGAAAGCCAACCTCTTGAGGTTGACCTAATAAAGTCGACCTAAGAAAGTTGGCCTAATAAAGTTGATCTACGAAGGTTGAGATGGACAGCTGACCTAACGAGGTTGATCTAACTAAGTTGACTTGAGGAGGCTGACTTAACAAAATGATTTGAGCTGGCCGAGGTAGAAATCTGATCTAAAAAGATTGATATAACAAAGTCGACTTGAAGAGGCTAATCTAACAAAGCTGATCTACGAAGAACGAAGAGGAAAGCTTATCTAAAAAGGCCAACTTGACAAAACTAACTTAAGGAGGCTGACTTGAGAAGGCCGAGATGTAAAGCCAATCTAAGAAGGCCAAGATGTAAAGCCAATATGAGGAGACTGACCTAATAAAATCAACCCAAGGGGTTGACCTGACAAAGTCGATCGAAGGAAGTCAAGATAACTAATGAAATCTTTTTGCAAGGCCTAAAGGCAAGATTGGATTGGACCGAGAACCTCGAACGACCATCAACAAGAAGCTCCTCATCCTAAGACGAGTTGAATTGAAACCCTTGGTTGTTGAAAAAGTGAGGAATAAATCCATAAGAGAACCCTCGAAGCTCTAAAGTATTGATCTGAAATAAAGATCTCAGATAACCATGAGTGAGAAGTCCCTCATCCTAAGATGAGTTGAGTTGAAACCTTTGACCATCCAAGAATCGAGGGGTAACTCCATAAGTGGATCCTCGAAGCCCTAAAGCATCGATCCGAATCGAATATCTCAGACGACCATGAGAGAGAAGCCCCTCATCCTAAGATGAGCTAGATTAAAAATCTTTGACTATCTAAAAAGCGAGGGATAATCCCATAAGAAGATACTTGAAGCTCTATAAGCATCAATCTAGCTCGAAGATCTCGAACGACCATAAGCAAAAAGTCTCTCATCCTAAGATGAGCTGAGCTAAAATTCTTGGCTATTCGAGAAGTGAAGGATAATCCTATAAGAGGACCCTCAAAGTCCAAAAGCCACGTCGATCTAGATCAAAGATCTTGAGCAACCATCAGCGAGAAACCCCTCGTCTTAAGATGAGCTGAGCTAAAAATCTTGTCCGTTCGAGAAGTGAGGGAGCACCTTATAAGAGGACCCTCGAAGCCCTAAAGCCACATCGATCCAAACCAAAGATCTCGAGCAACCATAAGCGAGAAGCCCCTTAATTTAAGATGAGCTGAACTAAAAATCTTGACCGTTCGAGATGCAAAGGGTAACACTATAAGAGGATCCTTGGAGCTCTAAAGCCATATCGATCCGGGCCAAAGACCTCAAGTGCCCAAGAGTGAAAAGCCCCTTGCCCCTAGATGATCTTTGCTAAAAATCTTAGTTATTCGAAAAGCGAGGGATAACCCCATAAGAGAACTCTCAAAAATTCTAAATCATCATCTCTGATAAACCAAGTTAAAAATCTCGAATGATTAAGAAATGAGGGGGAACCCCATAAGAGGATCCTAAAAAATCCTCTAATCTATAAGATGATTTGAGCTCAAAATCTTGTCCATTCGAGGGATGAGGGATAATCCCATAAGAGAATCCTCGGATAGCCCCTTGTTTATAAAATAAGCTGAGCCAAAAAACTTGATTGTCCAAGGGCAAAGGATAACCCCATAAGTGAATCCTTGGAAGCTCAAAATATTAGCAATGCCAATCTAATCTAAAATAGCTCCTTATCCTAAGAAGAGTTGAGCTAGGAAACCGGTGGTGGAAAAAATCCTTAAGGGGATTCTTGAAAGCTCGGTGCATTAATAACACTAACCTGACCCAAGATCCTTGAAAGAATAATCACACAAATATACTCAAAGCCACTCTAAGGACTAGCCAAGCTATAAAATACATTACCTTTGAGAGACCGTCTAAAGGAGGTGCCTGAATACCTTAGCCTATGCTATTCGACCTAATAAAGGTTTAGTCAGTTATCTGAATGCGATTGCTTAAAATGATACAACAATCTCCATGTGTTAGATACCTGAATCAAATTAGTATTGGCTATTATTTAAAGCTAACAAGACTATTTCAAAGGATTGGACTGTTGGAAATCCAGTAGGGCATGTAGCATGCAATTCAAAATTTTTTCAAATATTTACAGCAGTGGAAGCTAAAATTAATCAAACATTAATTCTATAGCATGCATTGATCGTATTAATTATCCTACTCAGGATCTAGACATGCTAATATATAATTTAAAAATTTGAATGCGATCGATTAGCAAATCGCATTTGCTGATCAATTCGAGTTTAGAACTCGATACCTATGCGTGGATAGCTGATCTCCATAATCTGAATCCACCAGAGGAAGCTACGGTGTCGCGCTGCAGCCGCACACTTATCCAACCTCTACAGATGATCTATATGGAGCTCCTGATTTTGATCAGCTCCACCAAAGTGCTAGTTTCTCGCCATGGTCTTTGATGGTTGATCACGATCGATCCAATTTATCACATTCTTTCTGATCTTTCGGATGCTCCAGAAAATCAAAACTTGCTTTTTGGAGGATGATGAGATGATGTTTTAAGTTTGATGGTGATTCGATGCTCACACCACTCGATCTCTCCATCCGAACCCTAAGTCCCAACTCTAGGGTTTTGCACTCACCGAAAGTCCTGATGCCTAGAAACTCTCTCATGCCCTTTCTCGAATGAATTTCTCCATGAAACAAATTTGCACGGAAGAAAGACACTCCTATCTACCGTACACCCACTCTCAAAAGAATATGAATGGGCATCCAAAGAGAAACAAAAAAAGAAAAACGTATAAGAAGAAATCTAGTGAAGGAAACCCCTATTTGACTTTTCCACCCCAGATGGATGCACCCCACTTAGATTTTCTCTCACTAAGAAACCTTTTCATGCCCCTTTCTGATCCTTCACATAAACCTCCACACATCTATCTAAAAAATACTTTTTAAATGGGCGACATAGTGGCAATTTTGCGTGGATAAGGGAGGTTGAGAGGTTACACCAATCACTTGAATTCAAAATCCAAGTGGTCAGTCTATCCACTTCCAACGTCCATCTGCAAGGGTGACACATACAAGGACTCTCCTTCTGCATGCTCACTCTAAAAAATATAGAAAAAATGTGCGATAATAACCCAAGGAGGTATGGACAAGAGATAAGATTGAGTGGGTTAAGAAGTTTCAACCAATAACAATCTAAGTTGAATTTAAAATTCAACTTAAATTTAAACTAGTCCAACCCTTGGACCAGGTCAAAGAGAGATGAGAGAGGGGGCACAAAAACCTCCCTTCTGCATGAGAAAAACTTATGTAGAAAACATATGGGGCATGGAAAAATGTGGAAAAGTCAAATATGGTGGATGCTAGGAAGAATTTGAATTCAAATCTCATTTGACTTGGTCCAAATTAGTTTCAACCAAATCAATTAATTTAAACCAATTAGACCAAATTAGGCTTAACCCAAATCAATTAATTTTTAATCAAATTAAAAATTAATGAGATCCAGCTTCTGATCAAATTAGGATCAAATCTTTCATAGTGATTAGGTCATCTCATGACCTGATCGGATCAAATCCAATTTGATTGAATTTGATCGAATCATCATTGCTCCATCAAATTAAGCTAATCAATAATTAAATTGCTAATTAATTCTTCAATAATTATAGAGTTCTAATCGGATGGGTGTCCGAATAATAGAGTTCCATCAATATGAAACTCCTGAAGAGTCTCAAACCATTGGGACTCTTGATTAGAGAGTTTCAGATGAGTAAGACTCAGAATTTTAGTCCAATAAGACTTTTGATCATAGAGTTCAGTTCAGTGGGACTCTTAACTACAGTATTCTAGGTCATCAGGACTCAAGATCAGCCATCAAATCAGGTAGGAACTTCTTATGTGTGTGATTCCATAGGTTCGAATCCTAAGTCGGTAACACAAGAACAGATTTTCTATACCAATTGATGTGACCATCTAGCAATGGTATCCGATATTTGGATAAGTCAAAAAGTTGCAATGCAACAATATCAAACCTATGGTATATGATTATCGTATAATTCATCATCTTGATCTCGATGCTCAAAGGATGATCTGGGATTTACCGCCAATCCCAAAATTCATCCATAGTATATTTGAAAATTCAATATCCATCGAATGGACCATCCTGATCGAGGGTTTGCTAAATTGAAATACAGTGATGCTCTTGCTCCAACATTTGGAGGGATCAATTCCATCTTGACTCACACACTGACTTCATAAGTACTTGACTACACCCAGTAGCCTTCCATTACTAAATTAGAAATTTAGATAGTCCGTTACCAAAGTATAGTGAATTGCTTGTAAGTCATCATGGTGATCTTAGGTCTAAAAGATACTTATACTCATATCCTTCACGAGCAACTCTTGATAGTAGAGAGATCTATAGTTGGATCACATTCAATGAAATGTATCCCTATATTTTATCTGCATGCCATAATAGTATCTTCATACTTTTTAGTTAAGAGGATAACCAACACTTATGGCATACAATGACCTACACTTGATACGTTATCATCCTGAGTAACAACGAATCATTTAGTCATGAACATATTTTAAGGACTAAATGATAAATCCTCCTTTATCGAGTATAAATAGTCCTAAGAACTTCATCACATGAGAGTTCATTATAGAAAGATGCACAAGAGTGATGAAATACCAAAATAATAATTTTATTTATTTAAGTATAATTATATTTAGCTCAACCATTTACAACTTAAATGACTAACTTTAGGATACATTTTTCAATAACTCCCACTTAGATTAAAGTCACTCAAAATAGTATCGAATATCCATCTTCTATTTATGATTGTCGAACTCTTTTATTTCGAGAGTCTTAGTAAAGGGATCGGCCACATTCTCATTTTCATCAATCTTCTGAAGCTTGATGTCACCTCATTTCATGATCTCTCGTACAAGATAATAGCATCGCAGAATATGCTTGGCGCGTTGATGTGCTTTCGGCTCCTTGCTTGAGCTATGGCTCTAATGCTGTTATAATATAGCAGAATTGGACCATCCTAGGAGGATGCCACTCCCAACTCATCGATAAACTTTTGCAACCACACAGCTTTCTTTGCAGTATTAGATGCCGTGACATACTCCATCTCGCATACTGAATCAGTTACAGTGTGCTGCTTGAAACTCTTCCAGCAGACCGCTCTATCGTTCAAGATAAACATAAAACCTGACATACTCTTACTATCATCATGATCTGACTGATAAATGAAATCAGTATATCTCACAAGTTTCAAGTCAGTATCTTCATAGATAAGCCACTGGTTCTTGGTATTTCTCAAATACTTTAGAATTATCTTCACAATCTTTCAGTGATTCTTACCTAGGTCAGACTGGTATCTACTCATAATCCCTAATGAGTATGCCATGTCTAGTCTCATACACATCATGGCATACATAATAGAATCCACTACCGAAGTATATGGTATTCTACTCATACGCTCTCTCTCTTAAGGAGTTATCGGACAATCTCTCTTCGTGAGCAAAATTTCATGATCTATTGGAAGATAGTCCTTCTTAGAATTCTTCATGTTGAACCTCTTCAGTATGGTATCAATGTACGTAGACTGGGACAATCCAAGCAATCTTTTAGATCTATCTCTATAGATCTTCATCCCTAGGATGTAGGATGCTTCTTCCAAATCTTTCATGAAGAATTGCGACGACAGCCAAATCTTTATTTCCTGTAAAGTAGAAATGTCATTTTCGATCAAGAGAATATCATCGACATACAATACAAGGAATACATTTACAGAATGTTTAGCCTATTTATACACACAGGATTCCTCTCCATTCTTAACAAAGCAATACGTTCTGATCATCTTGTCAAAATGTATGTTCCAACTTTGAGATACCTACTTTAATCTATAAATGGATCTCTGAAGCCTGCACATCTTGGATTCGTCTGTGGATGTAAAATCCTCAGGCTATATTGTATACACCTCTTTATCCAGCTCTCCATTTAAAAAAATTATCTTCACAACCATTTGCTAGATCTCATAGTCTAGGTATGCTGTTATCGCAAGCATAATCTAAATGGACATAAGCATTACTATCGAAAAAAATGTCTCATCATAGTCAATTTCATAATGCTGACGATATCCCTTAGCAACTAGACAGACTTTATAGATCTTCATCTTTTCATATGCATCTCATTTTCTTTTAAAAATTCACTTACACAATGAATTTTACTCCTTTAAGTGGATCAACCAGTGTCCATACACTATTGATCTTTATGGACTCCATTCCGAACTTCATGGCTTCTAATCACTTATCAGAGTTAGACCTCTGCATAGTATCCATGTATGTGATTGGATTTTCATCATTCTCATCGAGTTCAATAGGATCACCATCCCGGACTAAGAAATTATAGTATCTGTTCGACTAACGTGGTACTCTAATGGATCTTCTTGGTGCCTCTTCAATAGGCTCTGGGTTTGATCTTATCAAATTCAGTTCTGTAGATTTATTAGAATATATCGGTTTTTCCATCTGTGAAACTTCATTAAGCTCAACATTAGAGGCAGCTGTTTCTTCCATAAAGAACTCCTTTTTCAAAAAGACCATCCTATTATTGACGAACACATTTTGTTCTTTAGTAAGGTAAAAGTAATAACCCATAGTTTGCTTGGGATATCTTATAAACAAGCATCTATCGGACATAGGTCTAAGCTTTTCTGGTTGCAAATATTTTGCATAAGTCGGACATTCCTAAATTCTAAGGTGAGAGAGTGTCAGCTTACGCTCAGTCCATATCTTATATGGAATTTTTGTGACAAACTTGCTCAGAATATTATTCAAAACAAAGCAAGCAGTCTCAAGTGCATACCCCCAGAAAGAAATTGGCAGACTTACAAATTCCATCATGGACCGAACCATATCTAATAGAGTCTGATTCCTTCTTTCAGACACACCATTATATTGTGGTATTCCAGGAGGGGTCTGATGCATATCGTCAGTGCACCAAAATTAAACCCAATTCTAACTTAATATATAGCTAGGATGAATGGGGATCGTATCCATAAGGATCTTGAATAATTATTTAATAAAAAAATAATTAATTTTAATTACTTACTAAGATAATAATAATTTTAGTTTAATTCATGAAAGAAAGTCAAATAGAAAAGAGGCTTCGAAAATTCAGAATCCACCATATAAAATAGAATTTATTTTCTTTTACTTTTATATTGCAATGATGAGACTTATAATTAAGAAGCAGCATAATTTACCTCGGATAGGTATGAATCATATCATTAGATTATGCTTCGTCCATCCAGAGTATAGATTACCTTAACCCAACTACAAGTTAGAGACTTGAACCTGAAATATAACGATCTATCTCTTCTAGCGCACACTGTATCTATGGATCACGGTATGTCTGTGAAGAGTATAAGTCGTACACATCGAATCCAAATCTTTAAAGAAATAAGAACAAATGTCAAATAAGCATGAAGTATAAAACATTTTTTTTTTAAAATTCATTGCATGAAAAATAAATACAAGAAAAAAAAAATAAATCTTTGTTGCAGGCTTCATCGTCTTTCCGAGTTGAAGGAGTCTAGCCTTCCATGGTACTCTTACGCATTGACATCTTGGGGCTGAGGAGATGGATGGTTTTGGAAGGTTGGAGATGGAAGAGGGGAGTAGTGTGTGATGGATGATGAAAGCTTTTGGATGTTTGGAGGGCTAAGCTAGATGAGAGGTGGAATGAGAATGATGGGAGAAGAGATAGAGAATGGTGGTGTCCAGCATGTCCAATGCCTTCCGCTCTTGTAGTTTTTTTTTCTTTAAATAATACTCCAAGCCGCATCCGTGTCACATCAATGTATCCGCATCGTGTTCTCGCATCCGTTCCATAACTCCCGCATTAGTTCCGTAGTCCATTTTGCATTTCGCATGAAGTTCCATGTGAATTCAAATCACGACCGCCTGCTCCCAACCTCCCACGCGCATCAAATGCGTTGAGTTCCGAACGTGAATTCAAATCCAGCCTTGTATAAGAACCCGACATCCATGCACTCACACATCCAGACTTCTTTCTTTATGCATTAAACATGCAATGGGTCCCAGCATTTAATCCTTCTCAAAACTTTTCTAAGATTAAAAGCTTTGCACAACTCTTCAAACGCTAATGGGTCCCTTTGTTGTATTTAATCTTCCAAAACTTCTCAACCACATATCATTTTTTCCTTCATGCACTTGTCCATATGTGAGGCCCCACACTAGGGCCACAGACTTACTGTGAGACATGCATACTTCTTCTGCATCTGCATAAAATGAGCTTTATTTTAGACTTATAAATATCAGAGGCTTTACTAGTTGATGTGAATAAATTTTCATCATTAATAATTTTTGAAAACAAACATAAAAAATATTAAATAATAAATAATAAAAATTAAATAGCATATATTTTAATGTTTCTTCTATTATATTTAATGTATCATCACATCTCCGAACTTGAATTTTACTCGTCCTCGAGTAAAATAAATAAATTAGCAGTGCATACCAAATTATCCTAGAAATGAGAGTTATCTTGGCAGTTCTAAGTCAATTGATATATGGTTAAATCATCAAAGGGATATATCATTGGATTATTAATTCTACCCATCTAGTGGTTGAATGAAGTCGATAGAAATTTCTAGAGTTTTTCTTTTGCCAACTTTCCACTTCACTCTTTAAGTCCTCTAGCTTACTATTGACTTAGTATAGTATCTTTTTATAATTTAGTCCTCTCTTTTTTTTTGACATGTATAGTCAGTGCAATGTCTTAACCCCTTAAGCTTTCTAATTAACCCTTATAGCAAGTTTTAAGCCAATAACTCCCAAACCAGTTGGCTTTAAGGCATTAGGTGTAAAACATCCCTCAGGTTTACTAACTCGAGTCAAAAAGGCTACGAGTTAAGACTGACTTTACAAAAGGCTCCTTTACATTCTCACCTTTTGATGTGAACCATAATGCGTACTTAGACAAAGAGGCCCAATTACTCAGTAAGAGGTGCTAAAAATTTATTTTAGTAAGATGGACTTTATGCATACTTTGATCTTTCCACTTATACCCCCAAGAAGTAGATTCTTTATTGAGATCACTGGGTAGAAGGCTTTAGAATTACTCCAAAATTTTTTCTGATCTAAACCCTACCATTTATTGAGCTTCCTTAATAATTTATCCCTCAATATCTCTAAAATTATCTAAATCGTTAGTCATTCGTTAATTAGAATGCCCAATTTTTGTCAAATCAAGACAAAATTTGGTACACAAAATTGATTATGATCATACTTGAGGACTTGATTAATTTAATTATTCCCCCCCCAACTTTATTTCCATTATCCCCAATGGATGAAGAAAATAACAAAGAAATTACAAGAAAGGATACCACCTGGATTTGATGTGCTTGTTCATTGTCGGGTGAGGATTCTTCCTTTGTGGTCGTGATTAGTTCACAACTCCATCTGGGCCTTGGATGAGATGCTCTTCCTAACTTGGTTGATTGTCCTTCTCTGATTTTTTTTTGAAAAGAAAAGAAGTTAAATAAAAATATGCATAAATTGGGTTGCCTTTCAGGAGCGCTAAGTTTAAAGTCTTCAGGCAGATTGAGCCTAGTGTCATGGCGGTACCGGATCTGTTAGATCAAAAGATTCAATTAATTCTCCATCACTAATTTCATCTATATAAGATTTCAATCGCTACCGTTAACTTTAAAGGTGTTCTCCTATTTAGGATCTTTGAGTTCTATCGCTCCATGAGAAAATACATAAGTTACAACGAAAGGTCCATCCCAGCGTGAGCAAAAATTTCTAGAAAAAAGATGCAATCTAGAATTAAAAAGCCAAACTTTTTGATTGGGCTCGAACATTTTTCGTGCAATGAATTTATCATGGTATGCTTTACTTCGAGCTTTATAAATTCTAGCACTCTCATATGCTTCATTACGTAGCTCTTCGAGTTCATTTAGTTGAAGTCTTCTATTGAAATCCACATTTTTTATATTAAAGTTAAATTATCGTATGGCCCAAAATGCATGATGTTCCAATTCCATCGGTAAATGACAAGCTTTACCAAATACAAGCCGATAAGGAGATATTCCTATGGGTGTTTTAAAAGCAGTGCGATAAGCCCATAATGCATCATCCAAGCATGCTGACCAATCTTTTCTATCAGGTCTTATCATTTTTTCAAGAATATGTTTGATCTCTCTATTGGAAACCTCAACTTGGCCACTTATCTAGGGGTGATATGGTGTGGCAACTTTATGGGTTATTCCATACTTTTTCATTAGCATCTCAAAGTGCTTATTCGTGAAGTGTATACCCCCATCGCTAATTATGGCTCTTGGGCATCCAAATCGACTAAAGATGTTATGCTGAATGAACTTGATCATGACTTTGTGATCATTGGTTTGGGTTGCTATAGCCTCTATCCATTTTGATACATAATCTACTGCTACCAAAATATACTCGAATCCAAATGAGAAGAAAAAGGATCCCATGAAATCAATTCTCCAAACATCAAAAATTTTTACTACAAAAATAGGAGATAGGAGCATCATATCTTTTCTCAAAATATTCCCTATTTGCTGGCATCACAGGCAATTATGGCCAAATTTATGTGCATCTTTGAATATAGTTGGCCAGTAAAACCCACTTTGCAACATCTTTGCTGTAGTTTTTCTTTCACTAAAATATCCTCCACATGCTAGTGAGTGGTAGAAGATAGGAATACTTTAGACTTCACACTCGGGGACACAACATCGCATTACTTGATCTGGGCAATATTTGAACAACTCTTGTTCTTTCCAGAAATAGTACTTTACTTGGAAGAAAAATCTATTCTTTTCTTGTTGGTTTCAGTCAGACGGGATTTGTCCCACTATCAAGTAATTGACTATGTGAGCGAACCAGGAAAGACCAGTGGAAGAAATTGAAAAGAGTTGTTCGTCTAGAAACCTATCTCTAATCATTTCTTTATTGTGTTCTACCAGAATCCTAGAAATATGATCTACTACCAAGTTTTTGAAATCTTTTTTGTCTAAAATTTCTAAATCAAATTCTTGTAATAAAAGGATCCATCTAATCAGCATAGGTTTCGTATCCTTTTTGGATAACAGACATTTCAGTGCTGCATGATCGGAGTATACTAGAACTTTGGAGCCTAAAAGATATGATCTAAATTTATCTAGGGCAAACACAACAACGAGCAACTCTTTTTCAATCGTGGTGTAATTCAATTGAGTATCTAAAAGGATTTACTTGTATAATAAATTACATGCAGTTCCTGATTAAACTTTTGCCCTAAGATTGCCCCTACAACATAATCAGAAGCATCACACGTAATCTCGAATGGTAGGGTCCAATCCAAAGGTTTGATGATTGGTGCAGTGGTTAAGATAGTTTTAAGTTTATTGTAAGCGATCAGACAATCTTCATTAAAATCAAAAGAATTTTTCTTAGCAAGCAAGTTGCACAAGGGTCATGATATTTTGCTAAAATTCTTAATGAAGCGCCTATAGAAACCTGCGTGGCCTAGAAAGGATCGTACTTATTTAACTGAGGTTGTGGGAGGCAATTTTGAGATTACTTCAATCTTTGCTTTATCTACTTCAGTCCTCCGTTTGGATACAATATGTCCAAGCACGATTTTCTCATGAATCATAAAATGGGTCTTCTCCCAACTTAAAACCAGATTTATCTCTACACTTCGTTGAAGAACCTTGGTTAGGTTCTAAAGACAGTCATTAAAGGTAAAGCCGAATACCAAAAAATTATCCATGAAGACTTCTAAAAATTTGTCAACCATATCAAAAAAGATAGCTAAAATGCATCATTGAAAAGTGGCCGGTGCATTGCAGAGATCGAACGGCATATGTCTAAATGCGAATGTTCCATATGGGCACATAAAGATGGTATTTTCTTGATCAGTGGGAAATACTGGGATCTGGTTATATCCTGAATATCCATCTAAAAAATAGAAGAAACTTTGTCCTGCTAGCCATTCTAAAATTTGGTCAATAAAAGGCAAAGAAAAATGATCTTTTCTAGTTACGATATTCAGCTTTTGGTGGTCCACACATACTCGCCAACCAGTTGTTGTACGAGTAGGTATTAACTCACCATCATTATTCTCTACTACGGTAATACCTAACTTCTTAAGTACTACCTGCATTGGACTAACCCATTGGCTATCTAAAATGGGATAGATAGTACCAACATCTAACCATTTTACCACTTCCTTTTTTACTACTTTCCGCATATTTGGATTCAATCTTCATTGCATGTCCCTATGTGGTTTGGCCTCAGCCTCGCAGTGAATGTGATGCATGCAAATAGAAGGATCTATATCCTTCAAATCGGCAATCGACCATGCTATAGCCTCTTTGTATTTTCTGAGCACCCCTAAAAGTTTATCTTCCTGATCAGTGGTTAGATCAGATGCAATGATTACTAGGAGGGTATCATTGGATCCAAGAAATGAATATTTCAGCATGGCAAAAAAAGATTTTAGCTCTAGGATAGGTGGTGCTTCTAAGGATGGTACCAGAGGGCTTGCTTGAGTTGGTAATTGCTCATACTTTACAGTTCAAGGAAGAGTGGTGCTAAAATTAGGAGGTTCTAGCAAAGCATGTACTTCTTCAGTGTATTCATCGATATCAAAATTATCCATTCCAAAATGTGTTAAGCAAACCTGTAAAGGATCTAAGTTGAGCAAGATAGGAGCTTTATCTTCTATAACTTGCTCTAACAGGTTGATCTCGTTATGGTCGTACGTACGTGGTCCTTGAGATGCATTGAAAATATTCAACCTTAGCTTCTTATTCCCAAAAGATACATCCATAACCCCGGTCCTATAATTTATACAAGCATTAGCGGTTGCTAAGAAGGATCTACCTAGGATGATTGGTATTTGGCTGGTGTTACTATCAGATTCCATATCCAACATGAGAAAGTCAACAAAAAATTAGAATTCATCTACTTTCACCAACACATCTTTCAGCATTCCACAGGATATCTTAATGGATTGGTTTGCTAGTTGTAAGATCACCGTTGTGGATTTTAACTCTCCAAATCTAAATAGATCATATACAGAGTTGGGGAGAAGGTTGACACTTGCATCCAAATCTAATAACGCCTTCTTAATTATGAGATTTCCTATGACACAAGAAATAATGGGGGTACCTGGATCTTTCAATTTGGATGGGAAAATTTGTTGAAAAATTGAGCTAGCCTGCTCAGTCAAGTGGATTTTTCTTGGTATCTATGCCTTAGATTTTCATTTTTATTTACACGGATTCTTTAAAAATTTGGCATAGATCGGAACTTGCTTAATGGCATTGAGAAGGGGTAAGTTTATCTGGACCTATTTAAACAGTTCCAGCATTTCATTCATTTTTATACTTTTCTTATCAAGAGGCAAAGAAGATTCTAAAGCATTGGAAAATGGAGCCTTAGGTGCATGTGCTGGGTTAGGTGCAGGTGCTGGGTTAACAGGTTCTTCCTTCTTTTCAGATTTCTTCTTTTCTGGTGTGGCTGTAATTAGTTGCTCTGGTTGTTGGGTCACTTCAGATTGATTTAAAATTTTCCCACTTCTAAGGGTTATAATCGATTTGGCATGTTCAAAAAAAGTTTCAGGACCAGTAGAGCTTTTATCCATGTACTGCCCTTTTGGATTATTGATGGGCTAACTGGATAATTTGCCTTCCTCCCTCCTACTGAAAGCTATTGCTAGCTGACATATCTGGGTCTCTAGTTTTACTATTGATTGCGTACGGAAGTGGAGTTGGGTATTCATTTCTAATCCTTTAAGTGCTTACAACACCTTTTCTTCGAAAGTCGAGCTATGACTACTCGGGATGGGTTGAGGAGGGTTTTGGTATTGTGGCTGGGATGGATGCCTATAAGTCACATTCGGATAATTTGATCTTTGTTGCACCAGAGGAACCATTGGTTATGATTTTCATGAGAAATTTGAATGGTTTCTCCATCCTAGATTATATGTACTAGAATAGAGGTTGTTCCTTGGTCTATGAGTAGTTTGAGCTTAATGGACTTGTTCTTATACATATTCAAAAAACTATGGTGTAGCCGGACACTCACTCACACATTGAGTAGGACTTGAACATAATGCACATATATCTTGCATCTGATGGGATGGAGAAGGAGAATGTCCTACACTTAATAATTGATCTAACTTTTGAGATAATTCATCTACCTTATAAATGATATCTATGGAGTTTTCTATTTCATAGATTCCATCCCTCTTTGGGTTTAACATGGGTTTATCTCTAATAAAGGTAGACATATGATGTAATAAATTTTTATTTAAAGTTTCAAACCATTGCCATACCTCATTCTCACTTTTGAGCATGAATGTCCCACCGCATTATGCATCAACCATTTGTCGATGTCTTTCAGATAGTCTATCATAAAAATATTGGATTAACTACCACTTGGGTACAGCATGGTAAGAACATTTTCTAATAAGATCCTTCAACCTCTGCTATGTTTCATGAAATATTTCTTCATCTAATTAAAAAAAACTAGTTATGGCTTTTCTTATTTGATTAGTTTTTCCTATGAAAAAATATTTCTTGAGAAATTCTCCTTGGAGCTGGTCCCAGGTTGATATAGTCATGGAATCCAAAGTATGTAACCAGTATTTGGCTTTATCCTTAA
The DNA here is from genome assembly GCA_006176705.1 of Cocos nucifera. NCBI lineage: Eukaryota > Viridiplantae > Streptophyta > Magnoliopsida > Arecales > Arecaceae > Cocos > Cocos nucifera. The sequence continues at coordinate 1,410,250 of QRFJ01000202.1, forward strand.
GTGAAAAAAAAAAATAATTTCAACCTAAGGGCATCATCGGAGAAGTTGTGAATCTTAATAGTTGAGCATATCTCAAGAAACTCTTCAAGATGTTTATAAGGGTCCTCATTACTAAGTCCATAAAATGAAGGTAACATTTGGATTATACTGGACTTAATTTCATATTGTGTGGCCTCTATAGAGAGAACTTGAATATAAGAAGAGTAGGTATATGTAGAAGGAGTAAAGTACTCCTTCAACTGCCTGGATGGATCATTCTTCTGATTTCGATCCATATTTTTACGTTTGTTGGCTCTAAAGGTTCTTTCTATTTCTGGATCAAAAGATTGGATTTCTAATCGTAATGGTCTACGACCAAGCTTACACCCTATGATTAAACCATAGAGCAAACACAAAAAATTTTAGTTATTATTATTATTATTATTATTATTATTATTATTTTTAGTGAAGTGAGAGAAGAGTGAAAGAAGTCTTAAGAGAAGAACCTACGAATCCTAAATCTATGAGAAAGGAGAAACTAGTTAATATTTAGGTGTTAATTGTAATCAAATTAAATAAGCATTGACTCTCTATCCTAGAGTTATCCTAGATCTAGATAGCTTCTAACTTCCAAGGCCGTCTTTAAGCACTCAAAGCTTAAGACTGACTAACTGACTCGACCAGGTAAGTGTAAGATGTGGAAGGTTTCCTGCTCATTGCTTTTTTTAGACATCAACTGAGTTGACCAGATCAGTCAATGGAATCAATTGAAAACTACTTTTCTTAGTCACTGAGTAATTACCCAATCTGCACTCGATCCAACTCTAGGGCATTTTTGTCCTATTGAGCTCAAAATTCTTAGGGTTGATGTCTAATTAATTTTAAAATTAAAGCTTGGTTAATGTAGAATGAAGGATATGATTTTTTTTTTGGATCAAGAAAAGATGATCAAATCTCCACCTTATCTGATTAATGAGTTATTGCCCTTAAGATTAATTATAGAAATGAGATGCAACAAACCAAGATGTCAATCTTCGTGATTAGCACACAATCAAGACTAAATTAATTTATTTTTCTTTTTAGATTTTATGATTAGGTCTCTAATTTTCTAAATGGCTTATGAGGTGTCAACATAGAGATTTTTTTTTTTTAATAAGTCAAGAGAATAAAAAGCAAACTAATAAATAAAGCAGTTAACTAAAAAGACTATAAATTAAAGAAAGCAATGAATATATATATATATAATCAATCATGCCAAGATCCTCGGCAATGATGCCAAAATTTTGATGCACATCGTCAGTGCACCAAAATTAAATCCAATTCTAACTTAATATGCAGCTAGGATGAATCGAGATCATATCCACAGAGATCTTGAATAATTATTTAATAAAAAAAGGATTGATTTTAATTGCTTACTAAGATAATAGTAATTTTAGTTTAATTTATGAAAGAAAGTCGAATAGAAAAGAGGCTTCAAAAATTCAGAATCCACCATGTAAAATAGATTTTATTTTCTTTTACTTTTATATTGCAATGATGAGACTTGTAATTAAGAAGCAGCATAATTTACCTTGGATAGGTACGAACCATATCCTTAGATTATGCCTCGTCCGTCCAAAGTATAGATTACCTTAACCGAACTACAAGTTAGAGACTTAAATTTAAAATATAACGATCTATCTCTCCTAGCGCACACCGTATCTATGGATCATGGTATGTCTGTAACGAGTATAAGTCATACACATCGAATCCAAACCTTTAAAAAGATAAGAACAAATGTCAAATAAGCATGAAGCATAAAATAATTTTTTTTAATTCATTGCATGAAAAATAAATACAAGAGAAAGAAAATAAATCGATGTTGCAGGCTTCATCATCTTTTCAAGTTGAAGGAGTCTAGCCTTCCATGGTACTCTTATGCACTGACATCTTGGGGTTGAGGAGATGGATGGTTTTGGAAGGTTGGAGATAGAAGAGGGGAGTGGTGTGTGATGGATAATGAAAGCTTTTGGATATTTGGAGGGCTAAGCTAGATGAGAGGTGGAATGAGAATGATGGGAGAAGAGATAGAGAATGGTGGTGTCCAGCATGTCTGATGCCTTCCGCTCCTGTAGTTTTTTTCTTTAAATAATACTCCAAGCCGCATCCGTGTCGCGTTCTCGCATCTGTTCCATAACTCCCACATTAGTTTTGCAGTCCATATTTCATTCCGTGTGAAGTTCCGTGTGAATTCAAATCATGGCCGTCTGCTCCCAACCTCCCATGCTCATCAAATGCGTTGAGTTCCGGACGTGAATTCAAATCCAGCCTTGTATGCGAACTCGGCATCCATGCACTCACACATCCAGACTTCTTCCTTTATGCATTAAATATGCAATGGGTCCCAACATTTAATCCTTCTCAAAACTTTTCTAAGATTAAAAGCTCAGCACAACTCTTCAAATGCTAATGGTCCCTTTATTGTATTTAATCTTCCAAAACTTCTCAGCCACATATCGTTTCTTCCTTTATGCACTTGTCCATGTGTGAGGCCCCACACCAGTGCCACAGATTTGCTGAGACATGCATACTTCTTCTGCATCCGCATAAAATGAGCTTTATTGTAGACTTATAAATATCAGAGGCTTTACTAGTTGATGTGAATAAATTTTTATAATTAATAATCTTTGAAAACAAACATAAGAAATATTAAATAATAAATAATAAAAATTAAATAGCATATATTTTAATGTTTCTTCTGTTATATTTAATGTATCATTAGGATTCATTGTGAGAGAATTTCATTCTCTCCTAAATATATCAGAAACTCGTTGGAAAGGTATTCTCCTTCTTAATCAGATTGAAGAATTTTAATACTCTTTCTAAGTTATTTTTCTACCTCATTTCGATATCATTTGAATATTTCAAACGAATCAAATTTACTCTTCATAAGATAGACATATCCATATCTAGATAGATCATCAGTAAATATAATGAAGTAGTAATACCCACCTCTAACATATGTGTTCATAGGTCCATATATTTCAGTATGTGCTAGACTTAGAAGCTTAGAGGCCCGTTCATCTTTTTTCAGTAAAAGATGATTTTGTCATCTTACTAAGAAGATAAGACTCACAGGTATTCAATAATTCATAATCATTGATATCAAGGATATGCTCCTTGACTAACCTATTGATCCTGTTCTTGTTTATATGACCAAGTCTACAGTGTCAAAGATAAGCATCAGTGACATTATCTAGTTTTGGTTATTTACTTGACGTGTACATTACGCTAATAGACTATGATAAAATATAAATATTATTTTTTAATTATCTTTGCATTACTGTAATACCATTCATAATGATATCACAATAATTTTTTTTATTAATAAATAATAACCATCTTGGACTAAAAGCCTAATAGATATTATGTTCATTATAAAAGATGGACAACAATGACAGTCACTTAAAATAATATTTTTATTTTTAAAAAATAGCTCAAGAGTTTTTAATGTTAGAACTGAAGCTTTTTTTCCATCTCCAACATTAAGGAATCCTTCATTGTCCTCAAATTTTCTACTAATTTGAAGTCTATGCAACAAATTGCATATGTAAACTAGACTCCCGACATCTAATATCCAGATAGATATATCATTAATAGTGAAATTATAAGGTATTATCATATAACATCCTTGCCCAGCAACATCTTGCTGGTTATCTCTGTTCAACCTATTTGAGTCAAAAGGACCATTCCTCTTAGGGTCTGCCTGATTTGGATCAACACTAGACTTCTTATAATTAGATTCTAAATATTTGCCACTATCCAACAGTGAACGGAGTGGACTTACACTAGTCATTCTATTTATCTAAAAAAAAAATATGTAACCTTATTAGTACTCGAATTAATTAAATTCTAAAGATTTAGACTTTAGTCTAAAGATCCTCTCACTATTTTTTAATGAATTGGTAGCTTCTACCTTCAATTCGAGGAATTACACTAACTTCTTAGTGGGTATTAAAATCCACATAAACTACTGACGAGTTCGAGAAAAGCTCTCGCTAATCCATGTACATCTATAGGTAGGTTCATAATCAATTATTTTTTTAAATAATTTTTAGTATTTAGATTTTATCCTAGATTCTAAGTCAGTAGGCTATGACCTCCACCGAAAAGGTCTGATTAGGTTCAATCATTAACATGATTGACTTCGGTGCATCAAACCAATGATAACCAAGCCTGAGAAAAGCTTTGGCTAATCTGATCACCATTAAGAGAATGCAACCTAATCATCATATGATGTATAGTAATTCTAATATCTAAATGAACACCAGGTGTAAGGCACCTCCAATATCCATCCAAAAAATTGGATTCATTATTATTCATTTTAATGAGAGGCTATGATTTGATTATTCTCATAACTTAGTCATTTTAAGGACTTAATAATTTAGAAGATTTAGGTTACTTATGATTTAAAAGAAGAAGATACGAATGAATTTTTTCCACTAACTTCATCAAGTCAAATCCTTCCACTGACTTTACTAAGTCAATAGGTTTGGATTAGGATCAATCTAGGTCCATAGGTACGTAATTTAATCTTACTGATTGAAATCAGTCAAACTAATTTCTAATGACATGGGCCAATCCAAATCACCAAGTGATCTAATCAAATCCCAATCGACCATGTCGGTCAGGTAAGTAAGATTAGTAGAAAGGATATGCCATTAACTCGTCAAAGATCGAATCAGTATGAGTAGCTTCCAATTAACAATCACTGATCTAAACTGCCAAACTTATCTTAGACACCAACCGATCAATTAAATTTAATCTAATCTTTCGAGCTAGACTGCTTAGCCATGAATTAAGTCCATCTTGGTCTCGTTAAAAATATGGACTCATCCAACTACAACTATTGGAGTTGATTCTAGAGTATCCTTGATCTAATCTAATTCAACAGTTGATTAGATTTGATTAATTACTCTAGATTAATTTATTTTTTAATTAATCTTAGATCTAATCTAATTAATAGATCTAATTTATTTAATCCTTTAACCCACAGTCTTATGACTTTATCTTAGAATCTTTAACTCATAATTCTAGATTCCATAAATAATACTTAATTCTTTTAATTAAGTTTGAACTAATGGATTGGGGTTTGATATTTTAAAAATAATTTTTAAATTTTGAAAGATTTTTATTTTCTATTTTCAAATGGATTGATTTATTTCAGAAATGGATTGGCTTATTTCTCAAAAAGCAATCTATTGCTAGTTTTAAATAAAAAATAAAAATATACTAAAAATTAAATCATGAATTATCTTTTAGATCTAATCTAAACACATTTATATCTAACTTTTTAATTGAAATAATTTTAATCATAAAAATTCTTTCACTATTCATCTTAATGAATGAGTTTACGGTGGCATCCTATCGCCATAAGGAATCCTCACTGAATGAGAGGAGATGGTCTTTAAACCATACTTATATCTTATGATCGGATGGCTTGGTGGCTCATTCATCCTCGATTACTATAAGCATTTAAATTTTTTAATTAACATATTAGAACATGTCAAGCAACCCTAGCTCTGATGCCACTATTGAAAATCCAGTAGGGCATGTAGAATGCAATTTAAAACTTTTTCAAATATTTACAGCAGCAAAAGCTAAAATTAATTAAATATTAATTTTATAGCATGCATTGATCATATCAATTATCCTACTCAGGATCTAGACATGCTAATATGTAATTTAAAAATTTGAATATGATCGATTAGCAAATCGCATTTGCTGACCAATTCAAGTTCAAAACTCGATACCTGTGCGTGGATAGTTGATCTCCACGATCTAAATCCATCGAAAGAAGCTATAGTATCGCATTGCAGCCGTATACTTGATCGACCTCTATGGATGGTCCACACAGAGCTTCTGATCCTGATCAGCTCCACTAGAGTGCTAGCTCCTCGCCAGGGCTTTCGAAGGCTGATCACGATCGATCCAATCGATCATCTTCTTTCTAATTTTTGGATGCTTCAGAAAATCAAAACTTGCTTTTTGAAGAATAATGAGGTGGTGTTTTAAGTTTAGCGATGATCTGATGCTCACAGCACTTGATCTCTCTATCCGAATTCTGAGTCTCAACTCTAAGATTTTGTACTCATCGAAAACCCTGACGCCTGGAAACTCTCTCACGCCCTTTCTCGAATGAATTTCTCCATGAAACAAATTTGCACGGGAGAAGGACACTCTTATCTACTATACACCCACTCCCAAAAGAATATGAATGGGCGTCCAGAGAGAAACAAAAAAAAGAAAAGCGTAAGAGAAGAAATCTAATGAAGGAGTCTATGAAGATCTTTTCCACCCCAGATGGATGCACCCCACTCAGATTTTCTCTTACTAAGAAACCTTCCCATGCCCCCCTCTGATCCTTCACATAAATCTCTGCATGTCCATTTAAAAAATACTTTTAAAATGGGTGACATAGTGGCAATTACGCATGGATAAGGGAGGTTGAGAGGTTACACGAACCACTTGAATTCAAAATTCAAGTGGTCAGTCTATCCACTCCCAACGCCCAGAGGGTGACGTGCAAAAGGACTCTCTTTCTACGTGCCCACTCTAAAAAATATAAAAAAAATGTGTGACAATACCCCAAGAAGGCATGGAGAAGAGATAAGGTTGAGTGGGTTAATGGGTTTCAATCAATAACAATCTAAGTTGAATTCAAAATTCAACTTAAATTTAAACTAATCCAGTGCTTAAACCAGGTCAAAGAGAGATGAGAGAGGAGGTATAGAAACCTCTCTTCTACGTGCGAAAAACTTACCTAGAAAATATATGGGGCATGAGAAAATGTGAAAAAGTCAAATATGGTGGGCATTAGGGAGAATTTGAATTCAAATCTCATTTGACTTGATTCAAATTAGTTTCAACCAAATCAATTAATTTAAACCTATTAGACCACGCTGAATCCAACCAAATTAGACTTAATCCAAATCAATTAATTTTTAATTAAATTAAAAATTAATTAGATTCGGCTCCTGATCCAATCAGGGTCAAATCTTTCATAGCGATTAGGTCATCTCATGACTTGATCGGATCAAATCTAATCAAATCCAATTCGATCAGACTTAATCGAACCATCATCGCTCAATCAAATTAAGCTAACCAGTAATTAAATTACTAATTAATCCTTCAATAATCATAGAGTCTCAATCAGATGGGTGTCCAAGCAATAGAGTTCCATCAACATGAAACTCTTGAAGAGTCCCAAACCAGTATGACTTTTGAACCCAGTGTTCCAAATGAATGAAACTCATGATCATAGAGTCCCAGATCAGTGAAACTCTTGATTGAAGAGTTTCAAATATGTAGAATTCAGAGTTTCAGTCCAGTGAAACTCTTGACCATAGTATCCTAGGTCATCAGGACTCAAGATCAGCCATCAGATCAGGTAGAAACTTCTTGTGTGTGTGATCCTATCGGTTCGAATCCTAAGCTGGTAGCACAAGAACTGATTTTCTATATCAATCGATGTGATAATCTAGTAATGGTACCCGACGTCCGGATAGGTCGAAAAGTTGCAACGCAACAATATCGAACTTGTGGCATATGGTTACCATATAATTCATCCTCTTGACCTCGATGCTTAAAGGATGATCTAGGATTTACTGCCAATCCTAAAATTTATCCACAGTATATTTTAAAATTCAGTGTCCATCGAATGGACCATCTCGATCGCGAATTTGCTAAATTGAAATACAGTGATGCACTTTCTCCAACACTTAGAGGGGTCAATCCCATCTTGACTTACATACTAACTTCATAAGTATTTGACTGCATCTAATAGTCTTTCATCATCTAATTAAAAATTTAGGTAGTCCGATATCTAAGTGCAGTGAGTTGCTTGTAAGTCACTATGGTGATCTCAAGTCTAAGGGATACTTATATCTATATCATTCGCGAGCAACTCTTGACAGTAGAGAGCTCTATAGTTGGATCACGTTCCGTGAAATATACCCCTACACTTCACCTACATGCCATAACTGTATCTCCATACTTCTTAGTTAAGAGGATAATCAACACTTATAGCATACAATGTTCTATACTTGATACGTTGTCGTCCTGGGTAACAATGAATCATTTGATCGTGAATAGATTTTAAGGATTATATGATAAATCCTTCTTTATCGAGTCTAAATAGTACTAAGGACTTCATCACATGAGAATTCATTGCAGAAAGATGCACAAGAGTGATGAAATACTAAAATAATAATTTTTTTATTAATAATTTAAGTATAATTATATTTAGCTCAATCATTTACAACCTATATGATTGATTTTAGGATACATTTTTAATAGGACTATAAAAAATATCTCTAAGATTAATATGATAATTTAATGCATCAGAAGATATAGACAACAAAATAAAGGGTTGGACTTTGGAAAGCTCGTTTGCATATGCGAATGGAACTTTCCACCATCAGAACAGCCATGTATTCCACTAAAATTCGAATGTTAGGATGATCTGATGGTGGAAAAGCACGATGGAAAAATATGTTCGTACATGCAGACGTGCTCTTCGTAGATAAATCCTAAAATAAAAAAAAAAAATGCATATCATTGACCAAAATAAAAGATCGTCAGCCGCCATAGTGAGCATCCTTTTCAATGCTCTCCCATTACCGGTTTCTTAAAGTTCTTCCCAACGAAAAAAAAACAAGGTGATGGCAGCAATAGATGAAATCAATGAAACTCCTAGGACTCATTAAATCATTGGTTGGCAGATTCCAAGGAAAGAGACCAAATTTGATTGGAACTTGATTCAGAACAAGTTGAGAGCACCAGTGACCCTATCAAATACATTCTTCAATCATTGAATGGAATGATCGTTTTCTTACCAATAAAAAAAACATCATGTTGCATTTTTTTTCCCTTTCAATTTTATATGAACTCATCTTTGACAAAACTAGTTTCTTTCTCTTCCACTGGAATGCGGCATAGGTTGCACAGAGGTATGTGATTGTTTAATGTAAGGTATTCCTTGCATAGCAAGTATAAGATTGTATGATGCTATCACCGGTGGGCCTATTATGATTATGATATATGCTTTTTAATTCCGCATAGGACGAGAGAAGATTGGAGAGGACCCACGGTTTTCAAATGACTAAAATGAAAGGGTCGTATACAACAAAAATAAGATGGTGGCTTATGAAACTATGTTCACACAACTTACTATCAACAAGGATATAATACTAAAAGTAGATAGAATTCTAGGTAACTTTCTTGCTCTTGTCTAGCCCAAACTAATTGTATATAAACATTAGATTCGATTAGAGACTTAGTTTAGCAGAAAGATATGTCCAACGTGTACTATATTTGCAATTTATATGATAAATTAATTATATAAATTAGACATTGTCCCCACAAAAGTAACGAAACCTAATTTTGGAGTTCATATTTCAATTGCTGATCAAGTCATCTCGGAGTTCAATTTCGAATGCTTATAAATAATAATGAGGTAAACAAATGCATATACAGCCAAGTCAGTCCATCCCTGTGAGTGCGTCACAGCCTAACAGTTAATCTACGATGGATGGAATAAAATTCTCAGTTTCTTGTTTAATTTTTATCAAAATAAGTGTTTGATTTTTTGCAGACATGGTGGCAATCATTTACCGAGAACAAAAAAAATCTATCCATCCCTATTGCTCCTGAATTTTCTGATCTAAGATCGATCGTCGAAAAAAATATGGTCGAAAAAGAACTGCTACTGAAGCTTCGTCTGAACTCCTCCAAAAAGTCATCATCAGGATATTTTTTGGTGAAGATCTTTCGACGCTCAAGTTAGGAGATTGGAGAACAACGAAAGAAAAAAGCGTCAAAAAATGAGTACGTAGTTGGAGGATCTCGGAGTCTCTTTATTTATAGAAAAGAAATTAGAGTCATATTTATTATGGAATGGGGCTGGTATGGCCTCAGCCTATTTAGGATCGACCGTCGACCTACCCCAATGGATTGCCTGAGCGGAACAATGCGATACTTCGCCCACGATTAGCTGTAAGCCGACCTACAATTCCGACCGACTTACTGAAGATCGCCTTCTGACAAAACAAGATAGGCCTTCATACCTCATCCTCGTCGAATTCAAGTCGGCCACCGAGCTATATGAATAGGCTTATAGCTCGTCAATGACCGATCTATAACCATTCCTACTGAAATTGCGTCCTCTTCGAATCGAAAAACTCGGATAAAGAGGAATCTTTCGCAATTCCATCTCCCAAGAAGAAAAAAAAATTTTCGAATCAATCCAGGGCAACTAACTCGGAAAGCCATTAGAGTCCGAAATGGATACGACTCCAACTCCACCCCTATAAATAAAGAGGCTCCGGGACCCTTCAGGTATGCCATTAAATTCGACGTTTTCTCTCTTCATTGTTCTCCAATCTCCTAACTTAAGTGTCGGAGGGTTTTCACCGGAGAACACTCCGATGGAGATTTTATTGCAGGTGAATGGATGAAGCTCCAACAAAATTTGTCCTCGACCTCATATTCCTTGGTGATCGAGCTCCTCCATCCTCGTCGGCCGACCTCAAGCCAGGAGATCCAGAAGCAATGGTATTCGTTTTGGATTCTAACGACTTTTTGAATTTGTCGTTTCAAATTGATTCAAAAGATGTTTTATCTTTTTTAGAAGACGAGATCGTAAAGAACTCCTTTTTTATCCGAACTTTCTCAATTTGGGGAGGAGAGAAAAGTAGATAGGTCGATAAAGGATGATATATGATAGATCGGCCTATAAAAAGTCATGCGACCCTGATATTTAGGGCTTGCCAAACATCTATCTAATATTGGTTAGTCACATACGATCTATAGTAGATCGTGCGAAATTGGTCGGCTAAAAATAATCAATGTTGGATAGATCGGTTGTGAATAATTTTTTTTGATTAATATTAAAAATTTTTTTGATGATAGCTTGATCGAATATGATCTATGACGAATCATCAGCGAACTAGTGATCTGCCATAGTGATCAATCATGAGTGACCGATCTATTTCAATATATTGGTATGGATTGAAAAATATCATATCGAGAATGAGCTATAGTTGATCCATAATAATCTCAAATTTGAAGGTAAGACAATAATTTGGCTGCACGCGTTTGTGGTATTATGTGAGGTGGGGAAAGAGAAGTTAAAGCCCACCAGCGCCAACCTGGGAAAAATGTATTAAAAGATCAATACCTAGAGTACGAGACAATAAAATGAACAAATCCTTTGTTAAAGCTAACCCACGGGTGCAAAGAATAACATCAGTAAGAACAGTACCACCTGCCTCTTTTAAGCATCTCCAATTTTCCCCTGGTTCCAAGGATAATATTTATATTCCGGTCCCACTCTTCTCCGGATGCATCTTTTGTTTCACGACTTAACGCGAGTCAACAGGTCCCGTCCCACCAAAATCCGGAAAAAACATGGAATATAAGTTAAATACCAACACTGTTCCTTCTTTCTAGCGAAGTAACACTCCCTTTCCCCAGATGGCAACGTCACCCACCACCCTGTCATCCCAATTCCGTGGTCCGTAGGACTATTTTACCAGAGACCACAATCCCAGCAAGATCGTCTGATGAAGATCGGACGCCTTTCATCTCCCTGCATCATGGACTATTTCGCTGTCACACTTAACGATAAGCCATCCCTACGTCGTATGGAGAAGGCGGAGGGCGTAAGCTTTTTTTTGCCACCCAGTCGCACCAGGTGGCGCAGGTTACTTGTCCTCCAACCGCGTGGACAAGTGAAGAAGCTTCCCACGGCAAGAATCAGAGAAGGGGAAAGGGAAGGAGGGGGTTCGGGTTGTATATTTCGCGCGAAAGAATGATTAATCTCCTTTTGCGACGTCGACCGTTGGATAGATCCTTGCACAGGTATTAAAGCATTCCGAAGTCTGCTGTACAGATTTCAACTTGACTGTTGCGCAATCCAACGGTGGATTTGCACGAAGGAAGGTGAATATTTCTTTCGCGCGAAACATACACCCCAGTCCGTGGAGGAGTAACTCTTGTCGTTAATATATATAAAAAAATGAAACCGTCGCAGTCGTGTCCATCAGCGACGTTATCTGATACCCTAATCTCTCTCTTCCTTCCTCTCGCTCATACGGCCTGCGGCCTCCTCTTCGGGTGTCTCTTGTCTCTTCTGAGAGATCCCTTATCTGCTGAAACCCTAAACCGATCTCGTAGGGCTGGCCTTCTCGGTCTGGAAACCCTAATCTCATCTCCTCCTGCTGATCGTTTCCTCCCTCTCATCGGCGGCCTTCTGCGATCGATTTCTTAGCTTTTTTTCTCTGGTTCTTTTCTTCAAACTCTAATCCATTTCCTCGAAATCTATCCGAGACCCGCAGTTTTGCTATTGTATTCCCGTTGAGATTTTCGTTTAGAGGTGATTTCACCCTCCTCCACAGTTTGTAAGGTGCAGAGAATTGAAGCGTTTTCGATCATCAAAGTGTTGATCTTGATTCACCGATCCTTTTGATAGGAATAAATTTTTGGTTTCGATTCCGAGAGCCTAATTGGCGAAAGATTTGGTCTTTTCACGGATCGAGGGAGATTCTTGGTTTGAAACCCTAGCCTGGATCTATTAGCTGTGGTTCACCTGGAGTCGTGGTAGAAATGGTTGGAGGGGGAAGCAGGAGGGACGATGGGCCCTTGAAGATTGGTAGCAACAACGTTTTCGCGGCGCTCGAGACCCTCAAAAAGAAGAAGAAGTCGGACAAGGACAAGAGCAAGGGGTCGTCCAAGAACCAGGCTAAAGAGCCGGAGCAGCAGGTATTTTGGGCGCCGACTCCGCTGACCGTCAAATCTTGGGCTGATGTGGATGATGATGACGACTACTATGCCACCACAGCCCCGCCCCAGTCTGTTTGGGGATCCTCGGAGACGCAGCAAAACAAGGAAAGATCGGCCGTAATTGAGGAGGTATGTACTCTTTATTTGATTCTCTTGGGCAAAACGATTTTTTGATCACTTATTTTTCTTGATATGATTCATTGAAAACCGCTATTCGTGAATTGGATTTGAGATTTATCGAGATGGTCGTTCTGTTTTTATGTCTTCATTGGTTTCCTCTGGTAGAAATGTTTTTAATTATTTGTATGTTATTTGATTTTGCTGCATCTACTCGTTTTTAAACAAATATAACCCTGTTTCTTTGAATGATGAATGTTGGAACGGTAATTTTGTGATATCTTGCACCTTAATATTAAAATGCTTAATTATGTAAAAAATTCTGAATTTTTTTAGGGTTTTTAATTTCATCCTGATCTTTTATTTAGTACGATTAGGTCATCCAACTTTCAAACTGATTCAATTCAGACTCTGGCTGTAATTTCCATTGGCCCATCGTGATGGAGTTGTCACGTTATGTCATATAACCTGCTTATGTAGCCTCCTTTTTAATGTTTCAAAGCTCTATTATGTGACAACTCCGTCACGGCAGGCCAACGGAAATTATAGCCAGGGTTCGAATTGAACCAATTTAAAAGTTGGATGACCTGATTGCAATAAATAAAAGTTCAGGATGAAATTAAGAACCCAAAAATAAAATAATTTTTTTTTTTGTATAATTAAGCCATATTAAAATATATCTTCTGTCAACCACTTTTTTTTTTTTTTTACATTTTTAGACAAACTATTATTATGCCATGTGAAATGCTTTCCAGCTTCAAAGTCTTTTGCTCTGTTCCTGTTCTGATTATATGTTAACTTGTTCCTTGTTTCTATATCTGTTCATTGATTTTGTGGGAGTGGTATCTCTTTTTTTTTTTTGCTTTATGTTCATACTGTGCATCTGTATCAATGAAAATGATGTGTTCCTTTTCCTGTTATCTGTAGATATTAGTTATTGATCAAATCTTTTGATATTGTTGCATGATGTTCTGTGCCAACTATCTCTCTCTGCAATTTTTTGGCTTGATAATATTGATTTTGAGTACCATGGGCATTAGGAGTCAGTAGCGAGCATTTTGAGGATTTCTAAAAGTTTACAGTCCTCTCTCTCTAGAAAGATGTACGTGTGGAAATACCTGCTGATGAACTTGCTTGAGACGTACCACGCATGCACAGAAACTATATTTGAAATCAATTTTTTTTCAACTGATAATGATATTAATTTGTTGACAGTATTGAAGCTTGATAAGAGGCTGATGACGTGAGAAGCAGTTTAACAATACACATATCTGCACTGCACATTTCACGTTTCTAGTACATAGAAACATGATGTGCATGTTGGATATAAAAAGAGGTAAAATAAAAGACTGGATAGAATAAAAGAGACTACAAAATCGATGTGAAGACTGTATATCTTAAGTAGCTATATTGGATAGGTGAATTGGGAAGTGATATGACAAGTGATCTCTAGCATTTTTCTATATTTATTATATTGGCAAAGTTCTCCATAGTGACTTACTAATTTTCTACCTAGAGCAAATTTGACCGACCGACTCCAACTTTCTTTTCCAAATATACTATATATTTGTGACATTTATGCACCAACATTTGCGATCCATTTATATATTTATCTTTTCTAGCTTTAAATGTTATGACCCCTTATTTATTGCATGTTGATGACAAAACGTTTCTGGATTTGCTACTAAATCATTATCTTGTAACTTTTCCTCATGGTTTCTTAGAGGTAACTAGTGGCTATGATGAGGGCTATGATTTACAAGACCAATAACTTAGTGAGTAGTAGACTATTGTTTATTTGCAGATGCGTAAATGGGAAGTTCTGATTCTTGTGCAATGAAATTTGAAGGTCTGAAACTGTAGTTTTAAGGAATTCATCTGCTTTTCTATATCTTGAAAGGTGTTTATTTGAAGTGCATTTGTTAGAAGATAATTTACATATTTGCCAAACAATTTTATAATTGAATGGACATGGTCCTGTAAGAGATGTTTGATCATTTTTGTGATGATTGTCTAGTTCTTTTTTTTTTTTTTTCATTCTAGTCTACATATTTAGGATACAACTCTGTGCTTATTTGTCCAGTGCAGTGTCTAACAAACGATCCAAGATGGCTTAATTTTGTCAATACTCACTCAAATATATTTTACTGGTTGATGTTCCATGATGGATGCTGTCACAAAATTAATGTTACTCTTCATTATTTTTATTGCTTTTTCACGTTTTTGTGAATTTTTGACCACTAAAGCACTAGGATATGTTTAATTTTATGCATGACGAGAGCATGCTTTAATAAGTTTTGTTGCAGCTCTTCAAATTTAATTATGTAATGTTTTACTTATGGTTGCATATGGAGGCATGCTTCATGTTGGTAGAAAGGTCACACATATGAGGATCATGTGTTTCGCTTCCTTCTGCAACTTGTACACATGAGGTTACTCAAAATTTCTTATTACTGTCTTATTTCCTTTTAAAATTTTTCGAAGTCCTTGATAAAGTTGGAACTGAGTCACAAGTACAGAACTTAATATTTTGGCCCTATTTAGTTCATGAATAAATGTGAATAAACCTGAATATAATCCACGTTTGTTCAGACAGCAAACAACATTGTGGACTCTTAAATAGGGCCTCCAAATGTGGGGGGTATTTTTAGGATTTCAGGAAAAACCTAAGGTTACTTTTTAGTACTTGCTCAATTACAGTCGGGTTAAATGTATTTGGGGGAAGGGGTTGAATACTTTTACTTGGTTAATGAGGAATATGCAGTTTTTTGCATTAAGTTATTCAAGAATCCTTACTAGAATTATTTGAGAAACAAATTGGTCCTTAATGTTTGGTTGAATGTGAATTATGGCACATAATGTTGAGCGATGAGCAGTCAAAATAAAGGTTCCATTAGAAGAGAAGGAAAGGACCATTAAAAGTGATTGAACTGTTGGGTTCAGATCTAAGAACAATCAAACCACATTCAGATAATATTCTGGCTGATATAATATGTTGGGTAAACTGGACAAGACTCTTTTTGGTTTTCTTAGAACAGTCTGATCTGGTGTCGTTTTGAAGTGGTATTTCTGTATATTAGACATTGTAATAATGTTTTTTCCTTGTGGTTATACTTAAATTCTTAAATATTTACTGCACATGTTGATTGTTGTGTCACAATTGAGTAAAATGGAAGCGGAAAAATGGTAGTTCTATTTGAGAGAAAATGAACTATATTTTTAGTTACTTTATTAAAAGCAAAGCTTCACGCTGATGTTGCTGTATGAGTCAAGTTGAAGTAAAGGTGAGCCAATTTGTTCTCGAGGCATTGAATTGTCAGTCAAGTTTAGGCTGCAACCTATGATGACAGGCCTAATAGAAGCAATGAAATCGATATTGAGGAATTAATACAGCATATCTGGCATGTTTCATGTGGTTGTACTATATGCAGCATCATTAATATTTGTAGGAGGTAGGAAATTAAAGTTATTTGTGAAAAAATCCATATGTTATCCGCCCAATTGTGATGGAACATTATGTTAACTGCATTTTTTTAATAATTTTCTTAGATTAGATTTTGTCACATTGAATTGCGTAGTCTTCAGTTATAACATGGAGATCTTAGAAGTATACTGTGTCAATGTGATGATTTGTTTGCTTATTTTGTGAAATGTCCAGACATCTTAAAAGCAAACGTCTTTTCGAGATATCATTCAAATATAGAGCACAGATTTCATTGTAAGAGCTGAACAACTAATGAGAAAGTCAAATGGCATCCATGCCTATGGTGGTGTAAATTAAAGAAGCTTGCTGTCTCTTGATGTACCTTCAGAGGTGCTTGGTGTGATAAAGGAAAAAAAGTGCATCGATAAAAATTTGGTGATGGTATCTTGAGGTTGGAGACATTCACTGGGTAAGAAAAAAGGTTTTTCTTTCAAGGAATATAAGTCTAAGAACGTTTTGGTATATCATATAAATTTAGAATGGAGGGAGGCTATGAAGATAGTGGATGAACTAGATAAATGGAGTTCATGATGATATTTGCAATACAATATTCGCAAAAAAGATTTATTTCAACTTTTAGCTAGGATGAGCTTGACAAGCAGGAATTCATATTACATTAGATAAATGTAAGGTGACTTATTGAGGTTGGTAGAATATTTCTGAGACAATGGATAGACTAAGAGGGAAATTGAGATATCTACCAGTGAAATAAATAGATTCAAGGAGAGATCTGTCAGTAATTATGTTAGTCATTTGTCGAGTCATTATTTGCACAAATTTAGGAAATTGAATATACGAGCCATAGTGTTGACTCAAGTTTTGCAGTTTATCAGGGATATTTATTGCAGATGGATTAGCAATTGTCTGATTTTTTTTTATTTGACCCAAATAATTGATGTAAAATGTTGAAGGAAAGGAAACCTCTGGATTCTTTTAATTGTTTGTGAAAAACCTTGACCAAGTATTTATGGAACTGTTCTGTTGAGTGATGATAAATGAGACATGAAATGCATTCAATTTCAATGTTGAATTCGTCCATTTGGGGGCTGATTAAAGAATGGGAAAGAAAATGGCATGAGCTATTTTAAGTGGCCTCTTCAAGGAATTGCTTTTATGCCCTTTCTACCTTTTTATCATTTGCTGGAATCTGAGTGGGCTTTTTGGTGTATATTATGATTAGATTATATATAGTTGGTTTTTTGGTGTATATTATGATTAGATTATCTATAGTTGGTCAACAAGACTAGGTGGAGTTTTAAATTAGATCTCTTAAGGAATTTATAGAAAATAAGAAGTAAAAATTAGTAGAATTGAAATAAGTACATGCATGGATATGTTTATGGAAATCCATAAAAGTTTAAGCTTTATTCAATTTTCAGATTTCAAGAATGTTGAGTTGAATGAGAAGTTTGAAGTTATTGGCTGTGTTGTCGATTGTTATTCAAAGCAAGATTCGCCATATCAATCAATACCGTACCATACTACTGTACCATAATTGGTATATAGTCTTGTACTTTACCAACATTTGGTATGTTTTGCCATCTCATGTAGTACCGCATATTGATATTGCAATAGGATCCGGTATCAAGATGGTAAATCTTAATTGAAAGTATTTTATAAGAATTATCAATTCTGCCCTTGATAATCATAATCATATATGCTTTGTTTATGCCATACGAACTATTGCAGCAGCCTTACATGGTTCCTACATGCTTCAGGAAACTGAAAGTGAAGATGATGGTCTTGATGAGGTTGATGATGATGCTGAGGAAGAAACTGAACATGAAGCCGAGGTTCCTGCTGTCACTGAACCAGTCATTAAGAAACCTCCCCCTGCTGCTGTTGCAACTAGGGAAACAGAAAGGCAACTCTCAAAGAAAGAGCTGAAGAAGAAGGAAATGGCAGAACTTGAGTCTGTTTTGGCTGAGCTGGGTATTTCTAGCAGTGACAACAATGTTGGGCAAGATGAAATCAATGGTAACAATGTTATATTTTCAGATTCTTAGAAATGTCATGCATGCACAGAAGTATCGGTGCATCTTTTGCATAATCCTTCAATGTTCTCGTATTTTGGCTGCGCTGATTTATCACATCATTTCATTCTTTAGCACATGTGGTCACGTTTGATGTTTTCATATTCCTAATCTGATATGTGATGCTGAATAGCTCTAGGATTGTCCTATGACTTTATGTTGTATGATGTACAACAATTAGCAGTCTTAGAATTTAGCATTTTGATTTGTTCATTTCACAGCAGGCAAGAAACCGGATGAGCAAAATGTGGATGGTGAAAAAAGGGAGAATGCACCTGCTCCTTCAGAGAGCAAAAGTTCAAAGAAGAAAAAGGCAAAGAAAGACAAATCCTTGAAGGAAGCTAAAGAGCTACAGGAGCAACCTAATGGCTTGGACACTGAAAAAAGCCTAGATGAAGCTGCTGGTGAACCTGAAGAAGATGGTACTTCTGCTATTGATGTGAAGGAGCGGATAAAGAAGGTGGCTTCCACGAAGAAGAAGAAATCAAGTAAAGAGATGGATGCTGCTGCAAAAGCTGCTGCAATTGAGGCTGCTGCCAGGAGTGCCAAGCTTGCTGCTGCAAAGAAGAAAGAGAAGAACCACTACAATCAACAGCCAGTGCGGTAAAGCATTTTTCAGATGATGAGTTCCATATCTCTTGTTCGTTTGTTAAATTCCAAAATAAGCATCAGGCTGTCTTGTAGCAAGACATTGTGAGATCGTTCAGGTTCGCTTTGAAAAGTCTGTAGCTTTGCCAGTCTGTCATGCCCTATGACGATGTTTGCAGTAATCTGTTAATCAGAATCTTATGTACGTTTGCTACTTTACTGCAGACGGTTACTGTGGAATTTGTATCTCTGTTCGCTTGTATTGATTTTCTACTTTTCTTCCATTGATTGTATCTGCTGCTGGCTTTATTGCTTGAGGGGGTACTGGAGAACGCGAGTTTGAGTTGTTAGATTTGATGCGTTCTCTCTTTTTAGTGACTGATATTTGCGGAGGGGTTCGGTAGTTTCCTTCTCGTGGTACATGACGGGTACATTCTGGATTTCTGGACCTGCTTCCCGTTGTGTGGTTGTGATCGGCGGGATGGAGTCTATGCCGTCATCTAGTTTCGGCGTTGGTGGGCTGGAAGTTACTTGTTCTGCCAGCACGATATGTTGTGGATGCCTGCAAGCGAGGGTGGTAGCTCTGCTGTACGTGGTGGTTTTTCGCTTTACGGACGATCATCCTTTGGAAATCGTCGTGGATGTTCGCTTTACGGGATGGGCATCCTCCGGAGCTCATGCATGCCGTTGACCAGGAGGCAGCCGTCTTCTGTGTTGGTGCGTCCGTTCGTATGTTTGTAGACTGCGATCCTCGTCTATTTAAATTTATTTTCATATTCAAATTAATTTAAATATAAATAAAAATTTAAAAATATAATTAATATTTATATTTATAAAAAAATAAATATGAATATGAATGGATAATTTTAAATCTATATATCATCTTATATAATTTTATATATTATTTATTATTTTTTAAAAAATATATAATTATATAAATATATTATTAATTTAATTTATCATCTAATAATATTTTAGATTATATAGTTATAAAATTTAATTATCTAAATTATATTTATATTTTTAGTATTTAAATTGTATTCATATCTATTTAAACTAAATATTGATATAAATTTTTGTATTCGAATAATATTTATATTCATCAAATAAAATATATATAGATATGAATACGTTGATATTTGATTTGTATTCAATCTAGTTTCCATCCTACATGAATTGAGAGCCTTGATGGTAGATAGAAGATGGTGAGTACATCTTAGGTCCATGATGAACTTAGCCGGCCTAATAATATCGCCATGCAAAGAAACTTTCAAGTATATTCTAGTTAATATATTTTTGTTTCCATAAATCTCAAGGATGCATTTGGAGAATCAGCTTCATCTTTTTCTTATAGCCGGAAAAGATATCCATGTCGACGTGTTCTGAATGTCAAAACTGATATCATTATCTTATTTAAGACTTCCAAATACGCTATTAGTCGTTATTTCTTCATAAACAATCACAGACATTTGAGGGATCTGCTGCAGGCAATTGATTTGCTTCAAGACAAGACAGGACGTACGGTCAGATGGAGATGAGAGTATCATAGTTATTCACCGTGTCGAACTCTTTCGGAGGTAAAGGCAAAGGCTTGCTTGCGCACCAAGCAGGGGGGTAACTGAGTGGATGCCTAAAGATTCTTCATGATTATAAGATAGGTATCCTTCCTGGGATCCGCTAACGATGCAACACAAGATGACAGCAGTTGACTTCTTCTGCACAACAAAAAGGATAGCTTCCATTGCGGGCACCGGTTACAGTAAATTTGGAGATCCATATATAGCATAAGATGCAACTTGGGTGAAAAGATGCCCACAATTACATTTGAGTAAATAAATAAATAAAAAAAAAAAAAGGTTCGACACATATGATGAATTGGATTAAACACTTTTAAGTTTACTTCTTAAAAGGAAGTTAAAAGTACAATTATTTTATTATCTTTGACTCATTATTTTTGCATGGAGACTCAATTCCATTGGCTACATATCAAAATAATAATAAGAACAAGAATCTAATTTACTATCCGACAAAATAATTCGGACACGCCTGACATTTTCAGTTGTTGTTTGCGGTCTCCTCCACGAAAGTCTTCAGGTTCCTATCCGAGGACCCACCTTCACGGACGGCCTCCCGCGCCTTGTCCTTCCAGATCGCTGCCTTCCTCCTAATTTCCACCCCCCTCTCTCCCTCCCCCATCACCACCTCCAAACACCTCTTCAACTCGCTCCCCTCCAACAGTCCTTCTCCATTAACCTCACTTCTCACCCCAGCACCCCACACCTCTGTCAGCTTTGCGTTCGTCCCTTGGTCCGTCCATTGTGGCACGCCAATCATTGGAACTCCACATATCAAGCTCTCCAATGTGGAGTTCCACCCGCAGTGGGTCACGAAGCACCCGACCGACGGGTGGGCCAGCACTTTAACCTGGGAGCACCACTCCACCACCATCGTGTTCTCACCATCCTCCAGCTCAACGCCTTCCCCTCTGTTGTCCTTCCGCACCACCCAAAGATAAGGCCTCCCGCTCTCCTTTAACCCCCACAAGATTTCCTCCAATTGCCGCTTCCTTGTCACCAACATGCTCCCAAAAGACACGTACACCACCGATTTCTCCGGCTTCGAGTCCAGCCACTCCATGTATCCCTTCTTATCCGCTTCGAAAAGATCACCACCGGAGGCGGTGTCTTTTGAATCCCTGCTATCTAAAGAAAGGGATGGCAGCAGTGGCCCTATCGTGATGAGGTCCATGTTGTCGACGGCCTTGATGGCATCAGCCTCTAGTGCGTCGAAGGAGTTCATCAAAACTTTTGGCTTTGAGCTCTTTTCTTCCTGGTCCAATGTATCGAATGTCTCTTTTAGACCGACGAGGATAGGACGGTAGGGATCGTCGGAACTGGTAATGGTTAAGAACGACGGGAGGTCACGAATTTGGAGCGGTGGAAGCCCTGGTAGGTCAACCGTAAACAATGGGTCGTGACCATGAGAGGTTATCAGCTCCTTATTGCCATGGAAGTAGTGGTAGTAGGTGGTGAAGGCAGTGGCAGGCTGGATCCAGTAGAGGGCGGACGGGATGCCATGATCCCGTGCCACATCGGCGGCCCATGACAGCAACATGGTGTAGATTATGCAAGACACGGGGCGGTCACGTGCGGCAAGGTCGTGCACAATGCCAGAAAGAGTTCTGGTTCCGACAACCTTGAATTGGGACATGAAGTCATCGAGGTCGCGTTCGGTGTCGATTGTGAACCTATTGTCGTAACCATTGGAGAAGGGGATGTAGGAGAGGAGGCCGTCTTCTACTTCCTCGTCGGGCTTGGCCAAGGACGGAAACATGCGGCGGTGAGCGGAGATGGCGGTGGAGAAGGTGACGTGACCGCCGGTGGTTTGGGCGAGGCGCTTGGCCAGGCGGAGGGACGGGTTGACGTGGCCTTGTGCCGGGTAGGTCACTACGAGGAAGTGCTGTTGGCGTTGCTCCATTCCTAATAATTCGCGAAGGATCAAAGCTTTGGAAGGATTAATTCCTTGTCAAGACAACAAGGATCGAAAGGACTGTGGATGTGATGACACCCTACCGGAGGGCTGTGGCTTTAATAGAGAGAGGGGGAAGGGAAGGGTGACGTTTAGGCTGACGGAGACCAGGTTAATTACTTTATCGACCAGGTTCTCCGGACGGACTAGGGCGTGCGAGTACGTGTCGTGTTGGGATCTTTAAAACTCTTTTTTTTTTTTTTTTTCATCAATAGATCTGGGGTCAAGTCTCTCACTTCCGTTCCACAAGGAGGCGTGAGTTCTTTCTATAGCGAGAAAGAGAGGCGCCTTGAAACGGAAACGGTGTGAGTGGTTTCTCTGTATGAGAATGAGCCGAGTGTGTTCTCAACTTACAATTTCCCAATAAAAAACTCCGCTCTCTGAAATTTTACTCCTACCAGGCAAAATGGGAAAGCGCCGCAGCATGCCCCGGAGATGATGACAATCAAAACAATATATGAAAACTATAATAACGGGAAAGCGCCACCTCGAGCAGTTTGACCATGGAAGCATTCGATGCCCGTACTTTGGCAGTTCACCGGCTGGAAATTTTTGCACGTGGTAGAGAAGGTTTTCACGTTGATGAATCTTCGATTATGTATCAAGTGACATTAGTTCCCCGAGTGACGTTCGCAGTTACGTCGATACCAGTTCATGTACTTACGTGCTCCCTTCTCCTCTGCAACAGCGACGCCGCGTTGCTTGAACCCGTCAATCGTCAAGCTGGCGGCAAAGTTAATTAGCACAGCTGATTAATGGAACGAGCGTGGAAGCAGTTCTTTGCGGTCTTATCAACCAAACCGTCTTCGCCAAACTTGCAGGTAGTGATGATAATTTTATCTAAATTATTAAATATTTAATTTTAATAAAATAAATTTTATTAAAATATAAAATAAATATAAATTTTTTAAAAAATATTTGAAGTAGATTTGGATTAGATATGCATAATAATATTCTCTCATTCGATATAATTTAAATATATATTTTTTATTTAAAATTATGATAATTTTATATTATTTATATATATTCGATTCGATTAATCTTTCTTATGCATTCGATCCGCTCTTATCCGCATCTTTAGTAGATCCGATGCTATTCAAAGTGGGTGTAGAATAGATATAAATATAAAATTTTTACTGATGAATATGAATATAGACTGATTTAATTTATATTAGATTCATTATCATCACCGCTTGTATATTTTTTTTAATTTTTTTTAAAAAAAAGCCGAGGGCTTAGCCACCTCACTTTTATTAGAAGTGTAAAATATTTATAGCAGTTGAGTTAAGAAAACGAGGTCTGTCACAGTTGTGTGGACGAAAAAAAAATAAAATAAAATAAAGAAAACGGGGTGATAACAATTTTGGCCATATCTAAGCTTCCGTCTCGTTAAGATCTGTTTAAAGGGTTTTGCTAACGAATGTCTTAGCCCTAAGGCACTCGTTAAGGAGCATTTATTGCTTCTTGGAAACTGCTAAATACCTTTGATTCATGTGATGTTAAAAAGAAAAAAGCGGGAGACGAAGCCAGCTGAAAATGCGGAGACGTGGATTTGTTCCGGATGCCGTTTAGCAACCCTCTTATGTATCCTTACATGCAGCCGAATACGGGAGAGGCCTCAGCTGTTAACTAGAGTATTATGGGTATGCCTCACCATTGTCCAAACTACAGCAAAATAAGCAAGAGCATTCTGTTTACATATCAGAGACCGTTCGTTAAAAATGTTCAGAGCTTCGGCTGCAATTGAGATAGAAGATCTTCGCTTGTTTAAGAATAGTTTAGTATTTCTTTCTCTCCAATGCATCCAATCTATAGCTAGCGGCGGATCTAGAAATTTTATTTTATAGAATCAATATAATAAAAAAAGCAGACGGGCCATGGAGGAGAAAAAATAATTTTTTTTAAAAAAAAATATATAAAAATAATAATATATAATATTTTAAATATTTTTTATAATAAAATATTATAAAGGAGCATCATAGCAAATAGAAATGGCATCAGATCATATTTAGGATAAATTTCTAACCATCCAAATACCTAATAAATCATTCAAATCCAGCTCAAATACTATTGGAACTAGATTTTTTTTTTATCTAAATTCATCTCAATCGGATATTGGGTAATTCAAATTTATCCAGATCAAATCTAATTGAGTCACATTGAATATTTTTTTTATTTCTATCAACTCTAAAACCATTCTCCAATTCTATAAATCATATCTATTTTAAATAAATAAAATTCAATAATACTTAATTTTATATTTAATCAAAAAAAATCTAAACTATCTTTTGCAAATAAAATTCAACAATGCTTAGATTAATAACACTTAGTTCTATATTCAATCCAAATTAAATTCAAATATAATACAAATTTAACTGATCAAAATATTCAACAATAAGAGAATAAGAGAAAGAGAGAAATGAATGAATAAGTTAGAGTTTAGTAACTAGTAGGTGGTGTGTGTGTATATTAAAATGCTAAAATAGTTTGGATCGGATTTAGGTTGGGTATCGAATTAGGGGCATAATTATCCTGTCCCGATCTGAACCAAAAGTTAAGCATTCGAGTTTTATCCAAATCTAGTTCAAATCCAGTGAATGCATTGACTACTCGACCCAATCAAATCAAGTCGGATCGGGTATCCACGGATTTGAATTTTGTTGTCATTCCTAATAGCAAATTTTAGATATTATTAAATATTAAAATTATAATGACTAACAAAAAATTATTCTAATCATATATATTTAAAAGAGTGAAAAAAAGAGAAGACAAAAAAAACTAAAAGAGCATTACAGAAAAAAGAAGCTAAAATGGACATACACAATTTAGGTTGAGAAGATAGACAAAAAAACCATGTAGTTTTCTATTACATTTAGATTGATTAGGATATAAAAATAAATTAATATATTATTTAAATGTAAGGGGTGGATGGATGGAGACCATAAAATTGAGGTGGGGCATTAAAAGATTAATAGAGAAGTAATGATAAAAAAAGAAAAATAATGAGAGAGAGGGGGAGAGAGGTCAAAGTGATGTGAAAGAAAGATGGGATATGTGAGTCATTAAAGAAAGAGATGTGTAGGTCATAATTATTCTTTTTATTTTTTGATATGTTCTTTCTAAGGTATAAAAAATAAATTGGTATAGGGTTTAAATATAAAAGATGGATGAATAAGGTTGGGATGAGGTATTAAAAGATAAATAAAAAAATAATTAATAAAAAAGAGAAAGAAAGAGAGAGAAAGGTAGGACATGTGAGTCATTAAAGAGAAAAAATATAGATTATAATTACTTTTTAGATGTAGTCTTTTTTATTCTTTATTTCTTCAAAATTTTTCATAAGATATAAGGTCAATTCATACAATTAGTGGAGTCAATTCATTAAAGAAGGGTGCAAGAATCGATAGAGCAAACTCTCTTTCATAGAAAGAGGTAAAAGCAACAATGATAGAAGAAATCAAACAGACCATGGACGTGGTTATGGCCAAGATCATGGAAGAGGTGGAAGAGGCAGCTACAACATACTCAGCTGTGAAAAAAAGATGAAGAATCCATATTTTATATATAAGAGGTTATAGAAGAGGTAACAGAAATCAAAGGTGTGACAAATCCCAAATCAAATGTCATAATTGTTATAAATTTAGATATTATGCTTTCAAATGTAGAAGCTTCAACAATGTGAAGGAGAAAGTCAACCTTGTCAAGATAAGAGATGAGGTCGAGCTTACTTTGTTAATGGCTCATCATAAAGAAGATGGTGAGAAGAAAAGCACATGGTATCTCGACATCGGGCAAGTAACCATACGAGTGAAAATAGAATCATGTTTGCAAACATGGAGAAAGTTAGTGGCCATGTCACATTTGGAGATAACTCCAAAATACTGGTAGAAGGGAAAGGATATTTTCTAGGAATGCAATCTAGGAAAATCTTTCCTAAGAAAGCAACATCGAGAGCTAAGGAGAAATTACAACTTATTCATAATGATGTTTGTGGGCCTATCACTCTAAGGTCTCATAAGAAAAATAACTATTTTCTATTCTTTATTGATGATTATTCAAGGAAAATCTGTGTACTTTCTAAAAGAAAAATAAGAAATTTTTGGTGCATTTAAGAAATTTAAAGCCATTGTTAAAAAGGAAAGTGGCCATATTATTAAAGTCATAAAGTCTGACAAAGGAGGCAAGTTCACCATAAAAGAATTTAATGAATTCTGTGAAGTCATTCGAATTCATCAGCCTCTCATGGTTTCTTACTTGCCATAACAAAATGTAGAGTGGTTGATAGAAAGAATAGAACTATTTTAGACATGACTCAACATATGCTAAAGAGTAAGATAATGCCTAAAGAATTTTGAGATGAGATAGCGAATTGTGTAGTATATCTTTTAAATCAATGCCCTATAGGAAGTCTTGATGGTAAGATTGCACAAGAAACATGGCATGGAAGGAAGCCAAATGTTTCACACTTGGTGTTTGGGAGCCCTGTGAGTACCAAATCAAAAGTGACACAAGCTCAATGATAGAAGTGAGAAATTCGTGTTTGTTAGATATAACAAGCACTTGAAAGGCTACAAGCTTTACAATCTAATCACAAAGAAAATTATAGTAAGTAGAGATGTGGAGTTTGAAGAGAATAATTCATGGAACTGGAGTATCCAAGACAATGAGAGCTACGGTATTCTTCCACTCTTTAAAGAGAGAGTAAGAGCACCAAAAAATTCAAGAAGATACAACTCCTCTGTCTTTAACAGTATCAAGCCAATCTTCATCTCTAAGTTCAAGTGAAAGAGCACCATGCTTCAGGAGTCTACAAAAAATCTATGAAGAAATAGAAAATTTGAATAAACTTACTCTTTTCTATCTTCTTGTAGGATGTGAACATATCAATTTTAAAGAAATGGTAAAGAATAAGAAATGGCAAGACACCATGGATGAAGAAATCAAAGCCATTAAGAAAAATGATTGTTGGGAATTAACAACTCTTCTAGAAGGCCAAAAAAGAATCAAAGTAAAATGGGTATTTAAGGCTAAGAAGAATGTTAAAGGAGAAGTAGAGAGATATAAAGCAAGGTTGGTTGCCAAAGGCTATAACCAAAGGCCTGGAATCAACAATGATGAGGTATTCGCTCCAATTGCTCATTTAGAAACTATAAGATTGATTACTACTTTAGTAGCTCAAAATAAGTGGAAGATCCATCAAATGGATGTGAAGTTAGTCTTTTTGAATGGCCTTTTAGAAGAAGTTTATATAGAACAACCCAAGGGGTACATAATAAAAGAATATGAATAAAAAATATTAAGATTGAAGAAGGATTTATATGAACTGAAATAAGCACCAAGAGCTTAGAATAGTAAAATTGATAAATATATATTTTCAAGTAAATGGCTTTATAAAGTGCCTACATAAGCATGTCCTCTATGTGAAGGTGAGTGAGAATAAAGATATGTTGCTTGTTTATCCATATGTAGATGATCTCATCTTCACAACGAATAATGTAAGTATGTTTGAAGATTTCAAACAAGTCATAGCTCAAGAGTTCGAAATGACCAATGTTGGGTCATGAGTTATTACCTTAAGATTAGAGTGAAGCAAGTAGAAGAAGACATCTTCATTAATCAAGAAAATTATGCAACAGAGGTTTTCAAAAAGATTAACATGAGTAATTGCAAGCCCACTCAAAGTCTCATAGAATGTGGAGTGAAGTTATCAAAGTTTGATAATGGAAAAAAAATGGATCCAACTTGCTTCAAAAGTTTAGTTGAAAATTTGAGGTACTTAACATATACAAGATCGAATGATAAATATATTAAATTTATATTAGCAATATTAATATTTATGTTAATTAATTTATTTTATTTAAATTTGATATTTTTTTTATTAATTTTTAGATATCATTTATTGGAAAGTCTCGAATTCATTGCGAAAGATTCGAGTTCGAGTCCGAACTCCAGCATAAGTTGAGAATAAATATAAGCTGAGGATGCATGTGGCAATAACATAAAAGAGAGAGTTTTCTTTGGAAGAATGGATTGTGGTATTAAAAGAGGTGGGCCCATGAGCTTTAAAGCATTTTAACGATGAAAAGGTTTGTGGCTGTGCATGGAAATGAGCTGGTTACTGAGCACTGAAGTGGCACGGCAGAAGGCACTGAGCTTTGTGAGGAAAGCGAGTGCGCATGTGCGCTTTGGAGCGTGTAGGCTGAACACGAGAAGTGGTGCGCTACATGCGGGAGAAAGCGAGGGAAATGGCGGGACGCTGTGAGCGGTTGGCACGGACGCAAAAACAGAAATAAGAACACATGCTGGCTATGGTTGTGAGACGCGCTGCGTGGGCATACGCACTCTAGTGCACGAAAAAAATCAGATGCGGCATTCAAAAATAATAATAATAATAATATTAAAAATAATTTTTGTTTTCGTTGAAGTTCAGTTCGATGCTTAGACAATACAATCAGTAGCCGCGGAAGAGCTTACCCCTTCAGCCGATCGAACTGTTTAGCGGTCGAGCTTCTCGAAATTTTCAGCGACCGAGCTCCTTGGGCTCCCAGCGGTCAAACTCCTTGGACTCCCAACGGTCAGGCTTTAGCGGAACTCCTCAGTGGCCGAGCTTCAGTCGGACTCCCGCGAGAGCCGAACTCTCTCTACACCCTTCCAGCCAGACGCCTGCAAGAGTCGAACTCCCTCTAAGCTTCTTCTTCGATCGGACTTCTTCAGGAGCTAGACTCCTTTCAGACATCCCTTTCGGCCGACCGAGCTCCTACCAAACTTTCCAGCGATCGAGCCTTAGCCGAGCACTTCCAGCCAGATGCCTACGGGAGTCGAACTCCTTCTGAGCTTCCTCTTCAGGAGTTCGAGCTCCTCCAAAATGGGTACACATCAAGACCCTCCAACCCTTTATTCGGCCCCGAGCGGCTCATTATCAAGACAGCTGCAGCCATCACCATCAGTCCGCCATAAGCAACAGTGATCCGCTGCCAGACGGCGATGGCTGCCACCATCAATCCGCTGCAAACGGCGCCTACCTCTGTAACTGACTCCGTCGGATCTCAAGCGGCCCGCCAGCACGCGGCTGCAGCTGTCACTATCAAGCTCCGTCTATATAAAGGACCCTCCAGATACACTAATCTCTCTGATCTTTGAGATCTCCTCTTCATCTCTAAGCTCTGCGAAAATCATTCCCGAGCACTCCATTCCTATTGACCAGAGCTGACTTGATCGTCGGAGGGTCCTGCCGGAGCCACCCCCCACCGACTCCAAACGAAATTTTATTTTGCAGGTCCCCGACGACGATCTCGTCCACCACCACTCCAGTCGATTCCAACGACGATCAGATTCTGCGTCAATAGATTGGCGCTAGAGGAAGGGCACCCCGAACCTCCGAGGTTTCCTTATTCTTAAAAGAGTGCTCAACGACGATTTCTCTCTCTCCGAAGACCTCTCTTCTTCCTCACTAGAGTCCTCTCCTAAAGAGAAAATGCCTCCTAGGAGAGCCTCGACTCGACGATCGGCAGCCTCCGCGTCCCGATCCCGTCCAGATCTGTCTGCCCCTACTTCAGCCCCGGCAACTCAGGTTCCACCCATACCTGCGATAAATATGGAGCAGTTCAACCTGCTCATCCGACAGATCCATGGCCTCGCGGATGCAATGCGGACCATGCAGCAGCCTCCGATGGTAACTCCACCAGAAAATTTGCCATTCGGATGTCGGAAATCGGCCCCAGGAAAGGGTACTCGGGCCGGTGTGTCCGCCGCCCCTTAGAAAGGGAAATAGAGAGTCGAGGATCCATGTTCGGATCATAGTTCTTCTTTGGAGGAGACCTTTCCCACTTGTAGCTAGAAGTCCCCCAAGATCTGCGACTAGGACGACGCCCTTGATCACAGACTGCGGAAGATGGATCGATGGATTGAAGAGCTCGACCACGTCGCCCCGGCTCATCATTCCGACGTCCGTGCTGATCTCCCTTTCTCCCTCCAGATAATGCAAGAGCCCGTCCCACCGAACTTCAAGCTTCCTCAACTTGAAAGCTACGATGGGACCTCTGATCCGGTTGATCATTTGGAGGTCTTCCGGACCATGATGCTGCTTCACGGTGCTTCAGACGTCATGCTGTGTCGAGCCTTCCCATCTACCTTAAAGGGAGCAGTGAGAAACTGGTACTCGGCGTTGAAGCCAAGTACGATCTTCTCTTTTGATCAGATGAGCAGTCAGTTCGCGACCCACTTCATCAGCAGCCGACAACCGTGCTGAGGTTCGGATTCCCTGATGAACGTCAAGCAGAAGCAAGGAGAATCCATCCGGGTTTACGTCACCCGGTTTAACGCCACGGCATTGGAGGTCCGAGACTTGGACCAGTATGTTGCGATGGCCGCACTCAAGGACAGCTTTCAGAAAAATAACTTGCTGTTCTCTCTGAAAAAAAGGTATCCCAGGGACTTCGCCGATCTGCTGGCTCGGGCCGAGAGATATGCTCGTGCAGAAGAAGCCTTCAAGTTGAAGGACGAAGAAGCCTTAAGGGAGCGGCTGGCAGGCAATGGAGAGCCGAACGAAGTTCGGCCGCGCTCACGGACTTCCTTCGATAGCAGGCGGGCCCGAACTCCTCAAGCTCATAGAGAAGCGTGAAGAAGCCATCATCCTAAAAGATTTCGTGACTACGCCCCCCTCAACGCTCCTCGAACTTAAATTCTCACCGAAGTTAAGAACCAACTGCCAAGACCAGAAGGATTGCGGTCTCCCCCAAACAAGCATGACTGAAGCAAGTACTGCCTTTACCATCGCGACCACGGCCACGACACTGAGGAGTGCATCCAGCTCCAAGACAAAATTGAGGAGCTCGTTAGAAAGGGGTGGCTGGATAAATTTATTCGACGCCAGCCTGATGATCGGCAAAGGGCGCTGCCGTAACAAGAGATGACAAGGTTGGCCGCCTCATAGCATCATCAACGTTACCCCAGGGAGCTTGGTACATCGACGACTTATCACCTCCCAGCGTCGAAGCCAAGAGAAGCATGCTCCAAAGTGAGAAGGCCAGCATGAGATAGAAAAGGTCGTCCGCATGAAGAAGCGCGGAGGAACAATGCTACCACGACCCTGAATCACAAAGAATTCGGGAATACATTGCCAGTAACTTCCTTTCAATAAAGTTCTTTCCTTTCAATAATATATTGTTTCTGGGCGCAAAAACAATGTGATGACAGAAAAAGAAGCAGTTAATAGTTGCCGTGTTAGGAACAGGAGGAGAACCTCGTCCTAACACGGGCGGGTCAAAGACCTTCGACCTCGGTCAGAGATAAGATCTCTCTCGAGCGACAACCTCGGCTAGAGATAAGATCTCTCCCGAGAAGCAACCTCAGCCAAAGATAAGATCTCTTCCGAGAAGTAACTTCGGTCAGAGATAAAATCTCTCCCGAGCAACAACCTCGGTTAGAGATAAGATCTCTTCCGAGAAGCGACCTTGGCTAGAGATAAGATCTCTCCCGAGAAGCAACCTCGGTCAGAGATAAGATCTCTCCGAGAAGCAAGATAAGATCTTCGGCTAGAGATAAGATCTCTTCCGAGCGGCAACCTCGGCTAGAGAGATAAGATCTCTCGGCAACCTCGCCAGAGATAAGCTCCCGAGAAGCGACTCGGCTAGAGATAAGATCTCTCCCGAGCGACAACCTTGGCTAGAGATAAGATCTCTCCTGAGAAGCAACCTCGATCAGAGATAAGATCTCTCCCGAATGGACAACCTCGGCTAGAGATAAAATCTTTTCCGAGCGGCAACCTCGGCCAGAGATAAGATCTCTCCCGAGCGACAACCTTGGCTAGAGAAAAGATCTCTCCCGAGAAGCAACCTCGGTCAGAGATAAGATCTCGTCCGAGAAGCAACTTCGGCCAGAGATAAGATCTCTCCCGAGCGGCAACCTCGGCCAGAGATAAGATCTCTTTCGAGAAGTAACCTCGGCTAGAGATAAGATCTCTCCCGAGTGACAACCTTGGCCAGAGATAAGATCTCTCCTGAGAAGTAACCTCGGCCAGAGATAAGATCTCTCTCGAGACGGCAACCTCGGCTAGAGATAAGATCTCTCCCGAGTGACAACCTCGGCCAGAGATAAGATCTCTCCCGAGAAGCAACTTCGGCCAGAGATAAGATCTCTCCCGAGTGATCGAGTCAACCTCGGCTAGAGATAAGATCTCTCCCGAGTGAAGGCCTCGTTCATAAAGGGCAAGATGGGGAGAGACGGACGATGGTCCGAATGTGCCCCTACAGTCCGTTAGGAACAGGAGGAAAATCTCGTCCTAACGCAAGCAAAGTTGAAGGCCTCGTTCACAAAGAACGAGACGGAGGGAGAGGCACGGACGATGATCCGTATGTGCCCCCACAGCCCGTTAGGAACAAAAGGAGAACCTCATCCTAATGCGAGCAAAGTTGAAGGCCTTATTCACCTTAGACGAGATAGAGGGAGACGGACGACGGTCCGAAGGTGCCCCCATAGCTCGTTAGGAACAGAAGGAGGACCTCATCCTAACGCGAGCAAAGTCGAAGGCCTCATTCACCTTAGACGATACGGGGGGAGAGGCTCGGACGACGGTCTGTATGTGCCCCCACAGTCCATTAGAAATAGGAGGAGAGCCCCGTCCTAACATGAGCAAAGTCTAAATCTAAGCTTCAAAGTCTACGGGAGACAAGATCTCCATCAACCTCGGCCAGAGCGCCCGAGCCAACCTCGATCAGAGATTGATTTCTTCCGAGCGACTGAGACAACCTCGGCTAGAGATAAGATCTCTCTCGAGCGATTGAGACAACCTCGGCCAGAGATAAGATCTCTTTCGAACAATCGAGACAACCTCGGTCAGAGATGAGGTCCGCGACAACCTCGGCTAGAGATAAGTTCTCTTCCGAGCACCCAAGCCAACCTCGGCCAGAGAAGATCTCTTCTGAGCGACCACGTCGACCTCAGCCCAAGATCCTCCCGAGTGCCCATGTTAACCACGGCTGCAGGAGAAGAGATCTCCCACGAGTCAGCCTCGACTGCTGAAGACAATATCGCCCCTCGGAGGAGCTCAACCCCCAACCTCGACCGCGTGAGACAAGATCTACTTCAATCTCAGACTAGGAGATAAGATCTCCCCCAGAGCTTTAATTTCAACATCAACTTTAGCTGAAAATGAGATCTTCCCCGAGCTTCGATCTGAACCAACACGGAGCCTAGAAGAAGACTTCGGCAGTCACCTTTTCTGCACTCCCTTCGTTCGAGTTTTCGAACTCGAGAGTGGGGGGGCTATTGTTGGGGATAAACCCCGCTCTTGCCGAAGTCCAGTTCGATGCTCAGACAATGTGACCAGTAGCCACGAAAGAGCTTACCCCTTCAGCCGACCGAACTGCTTAGCGGCCAAGCTTCTCGAACTCCCAGCAGCCGAACTCCTTGGACTCCCAACGGCCGAGCTCCTTGGGCTCCCAGCGATCGAGCTCTTTGGGCTCCCAGCGGCCGAGCTCCTTAGGCTCCCAGCGGTCAAACTCCTTAGACTCCCAACGGCCAGGCTTTAGCGGAACTCCTCAGCGGCCGAGCTTCAATCGAACTCCCGCGAGGGCTGAACTCTTTCCGCACCCTTCCAGCCAGACGCCTGCAAGAGCCGAACTTCCTTCGAGCTTCTCCTTCGGTCGGACTTCTTCAAGAGCCGAACTCCTCCTAGACATCCCTTTCAATCGGTCGAGCTCTTACCGAACTCCCCAGCGATCGAGCCTTATACAAGCACCTCCAGCCAGATGCCTATGGGAGTCGAACTCCTTCCAAGCTTCCTCTTCAGGAGTCCGAGTTCCTCCAAAATGGGTACACATCAAGGCCTCCAACCCTTCATTCGGCTCCAAGCGGCTCAGTATCAAGATAGTTGCAGCCATCACCATCAGTCCGCCGTAAGCGACAGCGATCCGCTGCCAGGCGACGATGGTTGTCACCATCAACCCGCTGCAGACGGCACCTACCCCTAAAACTGACTCTACTAGATCTCGAGCGGTCCGCCAGCATGCGGCTGCAGCTGTCAGCATCAAGCTCCGCCTATATAAAGGACCCTCCAGATACGCTAATCTCTCTGATCTCTAAGATCTCCTCTTCATCTCTAAGCTCTGCGAAAATCATTCTCAAGCACTCCATTCCTGTTGGCCAGAGCTGACTTGATCATCGAAGGGTCCTGCCGGAGCCACCCCCCACCGACTTCGGATGGAACTTTATTTTGCAGGTCTCCAGCGGCAACCTCGTCCACCACCGCTCCAGCCGATTCCGACGACGACCAAATTTTGCATCAATAAATAATATATATATATATATATATTTAAAAATTTATTTAGAGAGAAAAATTTTGGGTTAAATGGTAACTCTCCTTCCTATCTTATCTTTTTTAGCTCTTGTTTGGCTGGGTTTTTAGAGTGCCAGAAATCACTTTTTCATCTTTCAAAAGAATTTTTAGATGATATAGTGATGTTTGGTAAAAAATTAAAAAACTATTTTGGCTTTACTAGAAAGCTGAAAAGATCTACTTAGAAAAAGCTCCATTTTGAAGTTTTCTCCAAAAATACTTTCTGGTTAACATCGAAAAACTATTTTAACTTAAATAAAATTTTTTTAATGACTAAAATGCCCACTATCTTTTTTCATATCATATTACATCATTATACTATATAATATAATATAATATAATAATAAATTAATATTATCATATATTAAAAATATATAACATAATTTATTATAGTATTATTATATTATAAACATATAATTTGATATAATAATAACTAATAAAATAATAATATTATTATATTATAATAATATAATATAATATATTATATTATAATAATATAATATATTATATTATATTATAATTTATTATTAGATTAGATTATAATCCATTATATTATCTATTGGGGATAAATCCCATTTTCGTCGAAGTCCAGTCCGATGCTTAGTCTAATGCAGCTGGTAATCACGAAAGAGCTTCGATTGAAAATTCTTCCTCCAGCGG
The DNA here is from genome assembly GCA_006176705.1 of Cocos nucifera. Taxonomy (NCBI): domain Eukaryota; kingdom Viridiplantae; phylum Streptophyta; class Magnoliopsida; order Arecales; family Arecaceae; genus Cocos; species Cocos nucifera. The sequence goes on from QRFJ01000202.1 coordinate 1,445,795, forward strand.
CCGAACTCCTTCCGAACTTCTCCTTCAATCGAATTTCTTCAGCAACCGAACTCCTCCAGCGGCCGAACTTCTTTCGGACTTCTCCTTCAGTCGGATTCCTTCAGGAGCCGAACTCCTTCCGAACTTCTCCTTCAGTTGGATTTCTCCAAGAGCCAAACTTATTCTGAACCTCTCCTTCAATCGAATTCCTATAGGAGCCGAATTTTTTTCAGATCTCTCATTCAGTCAGATTCTTACAGGAGTCGAACTTCTTCCAGAGCTCTCGTTCAGTCGAATTCCTACAGGAGCCAAACTCCTTCCGAAACTCTCCTTTAGTCAGATTCTTCAAGGAGTCGAACTCCTTCCGGACCTCTCCTTCAGTCGGATTCCTACATGAGCCAAACTCCTTTCGAACCTCTCCTTCAATCGGATTTCTCTAGGAGCTGAACTTCTTTCGGACCTCTCCTTCCATCGAATTTTTTTAGGAGCTGAATTCCTTCCGAACTTCTCCATCAGCTGGACTCCTTCTGAACTTCTCCATCAATCGAACTCTTCTCAGACTTCTCCTTCGATTGGACTTCTCCATTAGTCGGACTCCTCCTGGACTTCTTCTTCAGTCGGATTCCTACAAGAGCCGAACTTCTTTCAGATCTCTCCTTCAGTCGAATTCTTACAGGAGCCAAACTCCTTCCGAATCTCTCCTTCAGTCGAATTTCTACAGGAGTCAAACTCCTCCCAGATCTCTCCTTCAGTCGGATTTCTATAGGAGCCGAACTCCTTCCGGATCTCTCCTTCTATCGGATTCCATTAGGAGCCAAACTCCTCTCGGACTTTTTCTTCAGTCGAAATTTTTCAGAAGCCAAACTTCTTTCGGATCTCTCCTTCCATCGAATTTCTCTAGGAGCCGAACTCCTTCCGAACTTTTTCTTCAGTCGAATTTCTATAGGAGCCGAACTCCTTCCGGATCTCTCCTTCAGCCAAACTTCATCTGGATTCCTCCAATGGATTACTTTCAGATTTCATGTAGTATTCCTCTCAGATGATCCCCTCTAGACCTATTTCTTTCAAAAGTCCGAACTCCTATGAAATTAATATATGTCAAAGTTTTTCACTAACCAACGTCTGCTTCTTCCGAACTATGGCTATTAAATCTCGACGAATGGTCACTATCAGTCTGACGACACCCCTCTCTCCGTAGCAAATTTCATGCGGTCCCGAGCGGCCCACCGTCGGATGGTTATGGCTGTCACTATCAGTCTACTACAGGCGACACTTCTTTCTCTCCTTACCAAATCCCACGTGGTTCCGAGTGACCCACTATCGGATGGTATGGCTGTCACTATCAGTCCGCTACAGGCTCCGTCCATAAAAAAAAAGACCCTCAAGATACATTTTCTCTAAGCTCTCTTCTTCTTTCCGAAACTCTACCAAACTCTTTCCTGAGCACTCCATTCCTGTTGGCTAGAAAAGCTGATTTGATCGTCGGAGAATCCTACCGGAGCCACCACCACCGACTCCGGATGGGACTTTATTTTGTAGATCACCGACGTTAACCAGATTCTGCACCAACATTATCTAATATTATATATTACATCATAATTATAATATTATATTATACTATTATAATATTATAATATTATAGTATAATAATATTATAATAGATTATATTATATTTATAACTTTAATATTATTATATTTAAAAGTATTATTTTATTTAATATAATAATATTATATTATATCATATTATATTATATTATTATAATAATATTTTAATACATTATATTATGTTTATAACTTAAATATTATTATTGTTGGAGATAAATCTCGCTCCTACCGAAGTTCAGCCTGATGCTTAGCCTAATGCAATCGGTAATCATGGAAGAGCTTCAGCGACCAAATCTTAGCCGAACTTCTTCAGCCGATCAAACTTCTCAGCGGTCGAGCTCCAATCGAACTTTTCTAACGACTGAATTTCTATCGAACTCTCTAGGAGCCAAACTTCTTTCAGATTGCTCCTACAGTCGGACTCCTACGAGAGCCAAACTCCCTTTGCACTCCTTCAGTCGGACGCCTATGGGAGCCGAACTTCTTCCAAGCTTCTCCTTCATTCGGACTCCTACGAGAGTCGAACTCCCTCCGCACTCCTCCAGTCGGATGCCTACGGAAGCCAAACTCCTTTCAAGCTTCTCCTTTATTCGAACTTCTTCAGGAGTCAGGCTTTTACCAGACATCTTCTTTGGTCGAACTTCTACAGAAGCCAAAGTCCTTCCGGATTGCTCCTGCAGTCGGACTCCTATGGGAGCCGAACTCCCTCTACACTCCTCCTTCAGTCGAATTTCTGTGGAAGCCGAAATCCCTCCAAATTTCTTCTTCAGTCGAATTTCTGCGAGAGTCGAACTTCCTCCAAATTTCTCCTTCAGTCAGACTTCTGCAGGAGCTGAACTCCCTCCAGATTCCTCCTTCGGTCGAACTTCTGCGGGAGCCAAACTCCCTTTGAATTTCTTCTTCGATCGAATTTCTCCGAGAGCCAAACTTCTTTCAAGATTTTTCTTCAGTCAGACTCCTCCAGGAGCCGAACTCCTTCAAGATTGCTCCTACAGTTGGATTCCTCCAGAAGCCAAACTCCTTCTAGACTTCTCCTTCAGTCAGATTTCTACAGGAGCCGATCCTCTTTCGGATTACTCTTGCAGTCGGACTACTCCAGCTCAGTCGGATCTCGAATGCATGCTTCCATCAGATGGCATGGCTACCATTATCAATCTGACGACATCGCTCTCTCCATAACGGATCTCATGCGGCTCACAATCGAACGACATGGCCAACACTACCAGTCTGACGACACCGCTCTCTCCATAGCAAACTTCATGCGATCCACGATCGGACGACATGGCTGTCACTATCAGCCTGATGACACCTTCCTCTCCATATTGAACTCTGCCTCGAGCGGCCTGCTGCCAGATAGTTGCAGCTATCATCATCAATCAAGCTTTGCCTATAAAAAGAAACCCTTCAGATACATTTTTTCTAAGCTCTAAGCTCTCTTCTCCTTCCCAAAACTCTATCGAGCTTTCGCCTGAGCACTCCATTTTTGTTGGTCAGAAGAGCTAACTTGATCGTCAGAGGGTTCCATCGGAGCCACCACCAATGACTCCGGATGGAACTTTGTTTTGCAGGTCACCAACGGTGACCTCGTTCGCCTCCACTCCAGCTCATCCCAGGGTCGACGAGATTCTACACTAATAGAATTAGCGCTAGAAGGAGGGTCTCTATCTCTGAGGTATCATTGTTCTTAAAGGAGTGCTCAACCGACCCTGCCGATCTTCTCCTCCAAGATTCGTCTCCACCCTCTTATTCAATCCCAAGAAATACCTCAAAAGAAGGCGACTACTCGAAGATCTACTGCATCTATCGTCAGATCTGAGCTGGATCCATCCACTCCTACTCCATCACCGATACTTCAACCTCCACCTTCATCGGTGGCCATGATAGATCCGAAGCAGTTTAATCTGCTGATGCAGCGGGTTTAGGGTCTCACCGAGATTGTGCAGGCCATGCGGCAGCCCCCAACGGTGACTCCATCAAGAAATCCGCTATCAGAATATCGAATATCGATCCCAAGGAAGAGCATTTGGGCTAGCATGCCCATCGCCGTTGGAAAGGAGAAATAGAGAGCAAAGGATCCAAGTTTGGATCATGGTTCTCCTCTGGAGGAGACCTTCCCCATCTGTAGTTGGAAGCCCTCCGAGGTCTGTGATCGAGATGACGTCCTCAATCACAAACTATAGAAGATGGACTGACGGATTGAGAAGCTTGGCCACATCGCCCCAGCTCACCATAACAACGTCCACACCGATCCTCCTTTCTCCTTCCGAATTATGCAAGAGTCCGTTCCGTCGAACTTCGAGCTTTCTCAATTTGAAAGCTACGATGGAATCTCTAATCCGATTGATCATCTGGAGGCCTTTCGGACTATGATGCTACTCCATGACGCACCAGATGCCATATTATGCCGAGTCTTTCCATCTATCTTAAAGGAAGCAACGAGAAACTGGCACTCAGCATTGAAGCCAGGTATAATCTTCTCTTTTGACCAGATGAGCCATCAGTTCGTGGCTCACTTCGTCAGCAGCCGACGTCCACATCGAGGTTCGAATTTTCTGATGAATGTCAAGCAGAAGGAGGAAGAATCCATCCGGACATATGTCACATGATTTAACATTGCGGTATTGGAGGTCCGAGATCTGAACCAGTCTGTTGCAATGGTCGCACTCAAGGACGGCCTTCAGAAGAACGGTTTGCTATTTTTTTTGGAGAAAAAGTACCCCAAGAACTTTGCCAATCTGCTAGTCCGAGCCGAGATATATGCCCATGCGGAAGAAGCCTTCAAGTTGAAGGATGAAGAAACTGTAGGAGAGGGGCAGGCGGACAAGTCTAATAGACCCACCATCGATGGAGGGCCGAGTGAAGTTCGGCCACGCTTACGGACTCCCTCCGAGCGCAAGCGAGCTCGAACTCCTTCTTGAGCTCGTCATCAAGGAAGTCCCGACAGAAGGGTGCGAAAAAGTTCTCCCTCCAAAAGGTTCCATAACTACGCCCCCCTCAACGCTCCTAAAGCTCAAGTTCTAATAGAAATTAAGAATCAGCTACCAAGATCAGAAGAATTACGATCTTCTCCAAACAAACACGATCAATGCAAGTACTGCCTCTACCATCATGACCACAACCATGATATTGAAGAATGCATTCAACTCCGAAATGAAATCGAAGAGCTCATCAAGAGGGGGCGGCTAGGTCGATTCCTTAGATGCCAGTCTGAATTAGGAAAAGATCGGCCAAGGGCGCTGTCGTAGCTAGAGCTACCAATGATGGAGGAACAATAAGGAGGTCGGCCACCTCCCGTATCATTGACACCACCTCTGAGAGGATTTTGGTACTTCGGCGAGCCATCATCTTCCAACCTCAAAGCCAAGAGAAGCTTGCTCTAAATTGAGAAGGCCAGCATGAGATAAAGGAGGTCGTCTGGCCCAAAACTTATGGTCTGAAGGAACTCAGAGGAACAATGCTCCCACGACCCTAAAACATAGAAAATTTGAGGATGTACTACCAGTAATTTTTCTTCAATAAAATTTTTTCATTTCAATAATATTGTTTCTTGATGCAAAAACTATGTGATGATAGGAAAGAAGCAGTCAATAGTGGCCGTATTAGGAACAGAAGGAGAACCTCGTCCTAACATGAGCGAGTCGAAGTCCTTCAATCTCGACTAGAGATAAGATCTCTCCCAAGCTTCAGAGTCTACATCAATAGGAGATAAGATCTTCTTCAACCTCGGTTAGAGATAAGATCTCTCTTGAGCACTCGAGCTTCAACCTCAGTTAGAGATAAGATCTCTTCCAAGCATCCGAGCTTCTACGACAACAGGAGATAAGATCTCCTTCAACCTTAGTTAGAGATAAGATCTCTTCCGAGTGCCCGAGCTTCAATCTCGGCTAGAGATAAGATCTCTCCTGAGTGCCCGAGCTTCTACATCAACAGGAGATAAGATCTCCTTCAACCTCGGCCACTAGAGATAAGATTTTCTTCGAGTTCCACCTTCAACCTTGACTGCTGAAGATAAGATCTCCACCGAACTCCATCTTTGAACCTCGATCGCTGGAGATAAGATCTCCCCCAAGCTTCTACGTCAACAGAAGATAAGATCTCCTTCAACCTTGACCACTGGATATAAGATCTCTCCAAGCTCAACCTCCAACCTCGATCACTGAAGATAAGATCTCCTCCGAGCTCTACCTTCAACCTCGGCTGTCGGAGATAAGATCTCCTCCGAGCTCCACCTCCAACCTCGATCGTTGGAGATAAGATCTCCTCTGAGCTCCACCTTCAACCTCGACTACTGGAGATAAGATCTCCACCGAGCTCCACCTTCGACCTCGATCGTTGGAGATAAGATTTCTCCCAAGCTTCTATGTCAATAGGAGATAAGATCTCCTTCAACCTCGATCGCTGGAGATAAGATCTTCCTCGAGCTTCACTTTTGACCTCGACCGCTGGAGATAAGATCTTTTCTAAGCTTCAACATCTTCGTCAATAGGAAATGAGATCTCCTTCAACCTCGATTGGAGATAAGATCTCCCCCGAGCCTCAATTTCAACTTCAACCTTGGCTAGAGATAGGATCTCTCTGAGCTTCAACATCTTCGTTAACAGAAAATAAGATCTCCTTCAACCTCGACTGGAGATGAGATCTCTCCCGAGCTCCGATTTCAACTTCAACCTCGGCTGGAGATAGGATCTCTTCGAACTTCAACATCTTCATCATTAGAAGATGAGATCTTCCTCAACCTTAGCTGGAGATGAGATCTCCCTCAACTTCGACTGAAGACGAGATCTCTCCCGAGCCTCGATTTTAACTTTAACCTCGACTGGAGATAGGATCTCTCCGAGCTTCAACGTCTTCGTTAACAGGAGATGAGATCTCCCTCAATCTTGACTGGAGATAAAATCTCCCCTGAGCCTCGACTTCAATTTTAACCTCGATTGGAGATAGCATCTCCTCGAGCTTCAACATCTTCATCAATAGGAGATGAGGTCTCCCTGGACCTCGACTGGAGATGGGATCCGTCCAAGCCTCAACTTCAATGTCAACCTTGGCTGGAGATAAGATCTCCCTCGAGCTTCAATCTGAACTGGCGCAGAGCCTTGAAGAGGACTTCGGTAGTCACCTTCTTATACTTTCTTCCTTCAAATTTCGAACTCGAGAGTGGGGGACTATTATTGGGGATAAACTCTGCTCCTATCGAAGTCCAGTCTGATGCTTAGTCCAATTCAACCGATGATCACGGAAGAGCTTCAGCGGCCAAACCTTAGTCGAACTTTTTCAGTCGATCGAACTTCTCAGCGGCCAAGCCCCAGTCGAACTCCCCTAATAGTCGAATTCCTATCGAACTCTTCAGAAGTCGAAGTCCTTTCGGATTGCTCCTGTAGTCAGACTCCTACAAGAGCCGAACTTCCTCTGCACTCCTCTAGTCGGACGCCTATGGGAGCCAAACTTCTTTCGAGCTTCTCCTTCATTCGGACTCCTATGAGAGTCGAACTTCCTCCGCACTCCTCCAGTCGGACGCCTATGGGAGCCAAACTGCTTCTGAGCTTCTCCTTCATTCGAACTTCTTCAGGAGCTAGATTTTTTTCAGACATCTCCTTCGATCAGACTTCTACAGAAGCCAAAGTCCTTCCAAATTGCTCATGCAGTCGGACTCCTATGGGAGCCGAACTTCCTCCGCACTCCTTCAGTCGGATGCCTACAGGAGCTGAACTCCCTCCGAGCTTCTCCTTCAGTCGTACTTCTGTGGGAGCCGAACTTTCTCCAAATTTCTTCTTCAATCAAACTTCTGTGGGAGCCGAACTCCCTCTAGATTTCTTCTTCGATCGGACTTCTATAGGAGCCAAATTCCCTCCAGCTTTTTCCTTTGATCGGGTTTCTACAAGAGCCAAACTCCTTCCAAAATTCTCCTTCAGTCAGACTCCTTCAGAAGCCAAACTCCTTCCAGATTGCTTCTACAATCAGATTCTTCCATGAGCCAAACTCCTTCTAGATTTTTTCTTCAGTCGAATTTCTATAGAAGCCGACACTCTTTCGGATTACTCTTACAATCGGACTCCTCCAGCTCAGTCAAATCTTGAACGCATGCTTCCACCAGATGGCATGACTGTCATTATTGATTTGACGACACCGCTCTCTCCATAATGGATCACATGCGGCTCACAATCGGATGACATGGCCGCCACTACCAGTCTGGCGATACCTCTCTCCGTAGCAAACTTCATGCGATCCACGATCAGATGACATGGCTGTCACTATCAGTCCGACGATATTTTTCTCTCCGCATCGAACTCCACCTTGAGCGGCCCGCTGTCAAACAGCTGTAGCTGTCACTATCAATCAAGCTCCGTCTATAAAAAAAACTCTTCAGATACATTTTCTCTAAGCTCTAAGCTCTCTTCTTCTTTCTGAAACTCTGCCAAACTTTCATCTGAGCACTCCATTTCTGTTGGCCAGAAGAGCTGACTTGATCGTCGGAGGATCCCATCAGAGCCACCACTGACTTCGGATGGAACTTTATTTTGCAGATCACCGACGGCGATCTCGTCTGCCTCCACTCCAGCTCATCTCGGGATCGATCAGATTCTGCACCAATAATTATATTTTAAAATATTATTTTATTATATAATTATATTATATTATAAAATATATTAAAATTATAATAATATTATATTATATTATATTATATTATTATATTATATGATAATAATATTAAATAATATAATAATATTTTAATATATTATATTATATTATATTTTATTATATCATATTATGTAATATTTTTTATTATCATTTTATCATATCAAAAGTATTTTTTTATTTGAGTTGCCAAACATATATTAAAGTTTCAAAGCACTTTATAAATATGGTTACCAAACAGCAAACAGCTTTTTGTAAAAATTCTACTTCTAAAAGCTCTACTTTTCAAAAGCTCTATTGCCAATAATAATTCCAAATAGAGCCTTACCCTCCATCTTGTCCATCCAAGCCTTCTTATCATTTAATCTCATTTATTCATTCTTTGAGGATGCATCTTTTCATAAGTTCCACATCTAAAATATACAAAATCTTTCTCCCTCCTAATACCTATAAATAAAGCCCAATTTCTCTACCTTAAAGACATCTCTCTCCACATCATAACTCTTGTAAGAGCCCATGTGGTAAATGAAAATACTTATCTTTTAAATTTGTTTTATCCATCTTATTTTCATTTTCTTCTATCCTTCCAACACACGAGATGGAGAGTCAACTAAGAAAAAGTCGGCTAGAGAAGGTTCGGTATTTTTTTTATTTTCTTGTTCTAACTCCAAGCCCTATTAATAGCTTAAGAGTTAGTTTTTATATCAGAAACTTTTTATTCCAGTAACGAAGTTCATTTCTTCTTCTTTGAATTTTACAACACTTTAATTTCAGCATTAGAATAGTTTAATTTTATTGCTCTTTTATTTTAATTTTGCAATCCTTTAAATTCTAAACAAAATTTCTAGAGTTTGTAATGGAGCTAGACCATGATTAGAAGTCTTTTTTTTTGAATTTCTTTTCATGCTTTTAATATTTAGAGCCCTTCTTCCCTCATAATTTTTTACCAAGAGACTTGATAGACTATAATTGGGTTTTAATCCTTTTATAGTTCATGCTTGATTCGGTGCAAGGAAGAGTAATAGGTAAAAGACTTAAAATTTTATAAATCTTTTTCTCTTCTTTCTTGTGGAAAAGCTTGATGGGTTATAGTTGGATTTGAGTCTCTTCATAGCTCATACTTGGATAACATAAGAGAAGAAGTTAAAAGAAGAATCTCTTAATTAATATAAAGTGCAAGACTGGATGGATCATCGTTGAGTTAAGTTTCTTCATAATTCATACTTGTTCATGCTTTGTATCTTAATCAAAGAACTTAAAAAGACATCATAAGAGAAACCATAGAAAGGCTTTCTAAATTATTAGTATAGTGTATTCAAAAGCTCTAGATCTTTACATTATCATTTTTTATAAAAAAATATTTTTCTACTTTAGTAGTTTTTAATACAAATCATCACAATCATCTGGTCAAAGCTCATTTGAGCAAAAGTTTGATATACTTCAATCACACAATTTCTCATGGGATCGATCCATATTCGTCGAATATGTTACTTTACATACCGTGCTCTTACAGTTACATTTAAGACACATCATCGGACATCCTCTTAGATGTTGGATTGATTAGTCATTTTATGGAAGCACCTACTATAACACATTTGAAGATCGCGAAGAGGATTTTATGCTATATTATAGGTACCATTGATTTCGGTCTACTTTATACATCTTCTGACAACTTCAATCTTATGGGATATTATGACAGTGATTGGATTGAAGATATTGATGATCGAAAGTGTACAACCGGATTTCTCTTCTATACGAGAGCTACTGCTTTTACTTAGATTTCAAAGAAGCAATCTATAGTCACATTATCTATGCATGAAGCTTCGTATGTGGTGGCTACTTCATGTGTTCGTCATGCCATTTGACTTCATAACTTGTTGAAACAGCTATAAATGACTCCAAAAGAAGCTATAGAGGTATTTCTTGACAATAAGTCTGCCATTGCTCTTGAAAAGAATTCAATTTTTCATAATCTAAGCAAGCATGTTGACACACACTATCACTTCATTCGAGAAAGCATTGAATGGAAGGAGGTCTAAGTGAAGTATATAAATCTCAAGATCCAATTGCTGTTATCCTCACAAAGCCACTCAAGCAAGAAGTGTTCGTGAGGTTGAGAAGTTTGCTTGGCATCACAAGATCAAGTTGGGGTGTTGGAAAGTAAACTTGATTTTGGGTCACAAAAGTAGTAAAAATGTTGAACCCAATTAATCTTGATTTGAGCTAATAAAGGCATAAATTCTAGAAGATTTATTTTCAAAAATATCTCTATATAATATGTTTAAAATATTCTATGGCTAGAACTTTCTCTAGAATATGCTTGGAATGAACTTGGAATGTGCTAATATCTTGTATCTTGAACTTTCTTTTTGGAGCCTATAAATAGGCCCCCTTGTTCTCATTCATTTGAAAGAGTAGCCAAAGGTATTGACTAGTAGTATAATCTTCCTTTTCACAAAATCCTCTACACCTTGCTTCTCTCTTCCATAAATACATAATTATTTTCCACCAAATACAAACACCTAGTATACCTATTCCATAAAAAAATAAGCCCTCCCGCTCTCCCTTCCCCACCAATCGATGAGTTCGTCACCCCCAACTCGATCTAGCACACAGCTGGACCAGAAACCCACCCGTGCATCCTTCCAAGGCATCAGAGAATTTTCATCCGCAAAATCATTAAATCACATCCTTTACTCGGCCATAAGTGGGCCTCAAACCTCGGACGTGTAGAGCGTGGGGCTAAGCCCGTTCTAGCTGGACTATCATCTTGGTGGTGATTGGCTCCTTTTCACTTTATAGTCAATTATAATCAATCAATATTAGCAATTAATGAAAAATCAACTAATGTATGAACTTTGACCATGAGATGAAAAGAAGCCAATCAAAACCGACAAAACACTTTGGCCATGGTAGAACGAGTCTATCTAATAGGAGGCGATGTCTTCTAAATACATGCCATCTAAAGAAAGGGATGGCGGAAGTGGCCCTATCATGATGAGATCTATGTTGCCAACGGCCTTGATTGCATCAACCTCCAGTACTTCGGTGGAGTTCATCAGAACTCTTGTTATCTCTGATGCTACCGTCGAAATTTATCTTGACAAAGCCCGAAGTAGAGAACCTCAGAAAATGAAGATAATCTTTTAGATCGCTGCAGTATGGGAGCCCCTAGAGTTGGAAGCATCAAGGAGTGGACTGACAACGTTGAAGCGGCTGTACTTGGAGGCCAAACAGAAGGTCCTCTCTAACACTCGGTGTGGGTACCACCCCTGATTTGAAGACGAAGCTATTTTTAGAGAGCCAGATCTAGTAGGTGATATACGCTATCATTCTCCCTAGATATAAATCGATCCCTCAGCAGTACTCCGATGGATCGCATCCCAAAAGAGGTCCAACCAAGGACCACTACTTGTCTCTCATGGCTGACCATCTGCCTTCCAAATCAGCCTTGCTCTAGGGCATCGCATGGGGGGCATGCTCCATTGACTCATCCTCTAACCCGTATGCTAGACAAGAAACCGCAATTACTCCATACCTCTGTTCCTAATTACGCATCGGAAGTCAGTCTGAATCAATCTTCCAGAAAAATAGCTTCATCCTGGGATATACAGCTACTATTCGGATCCAAACTGCCTCAATTCTGGTACTTCCTACAGGCCTGTATATTTCAAATATATCTCTCATGGGAGCTTTTGGGCAGCAAGAATGGCTCCACATCCTCATCAAGTCCTAGCTATGGTGGGTAGGAGTTGGAACGGTGAAAATTCGATCCACAAGCGGACCATCAAAAAGATGAATGATGTCCTGTACTCTCGTGCTGGTTTTCACACCACAACCACTCCCCAATTCCCAGTGTGCACTTGCAACGACGCTTAAGATATGGTTATGAGTAGCGAAAGTAAGAAAAGGGATTTGTGGTTACATCGTTATGGTCTAACGGATATGTTGATGAGGAGTGACATCAACAAAAGGGTGTCGCCTGTAAACCAGTGGATATATCACTGGATCCTAGATGGAGTGCGGCAAAGAGTTAACCATGATACTCTATGACCTTTTTAAATAATCTTGTTTATCTGAGATGAATGATGGAGGCAAGTCAGAGGCTTTTACCGATCGTCTTCTTGATCTCTCCTGGCTGATCATTCACCTTCGCCTTTGTTATTTAAAGTTTTATTGCAATCAAGAAATTTCCAATTAACACCCCTAACACCTTTTTTGATTCATCTAAGTTGCTTCGTTTTCATTTACAACATTTTCAATTTGGCGTGGTCCATTGGACCTGGTCCAAGTAACAAATAGACGTCCTTTGCTGGCCTTCGCAACACAAATCCCTTTTGAATGGAACCGGAGGAAGCAGGTAGCTTCTCCCGTCTTCGCAACACAATCGCGCCGCAACTCGTGCCTTTGTACCCTTTACGAGTCGAGAGACGGTGACGCTTGCAATGACGTGAATGTTGTTGTTTTAAACTGTCGGTGTACGTTGAGGGAAGTGAGGACGGTTGAAGAATATCTATCCATGCCATTAAGATCTAAGTAAGTATCCTCTTGCATCTGACTTACCAAGGCAGAAATATATTTTGGGGGCAATATGAGGTGAAGAGGATCGGTTTCATTGCTCCATGTGGACTAGCATGTAGAGAAGATGGATGCGAGCTTGAAGGGTCTTTGTATATTAGAGTAGCAGTACGTGCTGATAGCCTCCATATGTAATGAGATATCGGTAGTATGCACTTCAATCCCAGGCCAACCATTTTAATTTCTATTATATTAGTTCCCGCATGTTTTACTAAATAATAGTATTTTAGTTCCTGCATGTTTTACTAAATAATATATATTATATATATATTTTGCATTGATCTTTATCTCTAACAATAATATCATATGGAATATGTGCAAGCTCCAGTGCATTGTTCGAAGTTACCACATTGTTGTAGCATTTTGCGACACAACGATGAAACTTTTATTCAACAAAGAAGCAGCAATCTGCAATCGATCATCTAAGTGCAAGTACGATCTATTATACTAAAAATACAAGTTTTGAATTTGGAAACTATTCTGCATGTCATGTTTTATAGGGTAAATAAGGCGGTAGTATTGGTAGAATAGTTGGGCCTCGATCACTTTTGCGAAAGAAACTTCGATTTCTTTCTAAGATCTTTGTCGTTGAGTGCTATCTATATTAGCTTTACTAAGTATTTACTAACATGGACAAATGAGGTGATCATGACAGATTGTCTTTGAGGCAGCTCAGCAAGCTGCGATCCTTGGCAGTTGTACGTACCAAGCGACTTGTCATCAAATCTTGTCTTCATCAGTATTTGAAGGTTGAGGAGAATGTGGGAAAGGGTTATCCTCCAATATTATGTAGTCCTTATCCTCCATTTTATAGTCCATTACTTACAGACCATTTTAAAAAGAACTAATTTTCAATTTAAGAATTGGATGGTGCGATATCCAAGTTTTGTAGTGCGGCTAACCAGTATCTCTCACAGTGGGCGGGGGCAGGAAGCCAAGCCGGGGGCTGCTTGTGTCTAGCCACATATGATACAGACATGGGTCTACTCCATCCACAAAGGTCCGCCTCGTCATGGCCTCATGACCATTAATTAAACAGGCACGGGCGGGCATGCGACTGGAAGCGTTGGGACCATACCTCGAAGCAAGGCGGTTTTCTCTGCGACGGATCAACTAGGTTCAGGCGCGTCACCCGCCCGAGTTTCTCGGTTTTGGTTAATGGCATTTTGTTCCACTCGTTGTTTGAGACGGGTGTCCTTGTCTTCATTCTTCTTCATTCTCCGTGTAGACTTCCTATCATCTCAGTACTTCTCTGCATCTTCTCCAACCTACGCGATTCGGTGATGGGGAGACCCAGGCGCCCACCTAATATTAATTTGTTGATGGTTGCTTATCGATGGCCAGTATTTCAAGAATATTACCCATAGCTTCTCTTCAGGACAGTCGGTTAATCTCAGCAGGTCATCGGGGGTCTTTATTCCGAATCTCTAATACGCAGCGGCACCATTGAACTCCAGCAAATCTTGGGCAGGCATTGCACCTCAACAGAAACCCCTCGCATGCTTAGGAGTCCCGATCGATGATTCAAAAGAACTTGCAAAGCACTCTGCGTTCTAAATTAACTAACAGGTATTGGCAATGGCAAACCCTCTTACTCTAATCGGGTCCCTGTTCGCCGCCATCCCATTCCATCTATTATCCCAACCATGGGTGCCTGGTTCTCGCATCGAGGCCAGCAGCGATTCCCTGATAAAAGTTTATAAATCATTCTAAATCAAGAAATTAACTTGTCCTCCATGAAATATTGAGATCAGCTCAGTGATCAGAAAACAAAACTAGTTGGGTTAACTATGTTGACGGTGATGAGAAAGAGTGTCTAAAGTTGCTGCCAGATTGTCTTCCCACCATCGAAACGACCTGGTCGTGCGTGCATTATCTTTAGAACAAGTTCCTTGAAGGACCCTCCCATGCAATATTATAGTGGATTTCGACATCTACAATAAGAAACCATAGCGGCTTCCGGGTGAATTATCATCCTTTCTCTGGCATCTCGTGCTTCACTCGGTCCTTTCCTCTGTTGTTCTTTATGTGGTTACCATTTGGATGACAATTTCGCAGAGGATGTCAATTATTGCAAACGAAAGAGACCTGTTACTTCGCTCAGGCGTCTCGATTGAGTATAAAAAAATAATAATTTGTACAAGCGCACAATGAGGACCAGAACTCGCTGGTGGCAAGGTAATGGTATGCTTGTGGAGATGAGCAAAATTATGTGGCGATTGGATATGAGACAACGTCCTTCAAATTTATCGAACTTAATGAAAGAAGAAAATAAAGAGTGATTGGATCATGCGTATTGGCTCAGTTCTAGAGATATTTATTATTAATTTTTTTATTAATTAATTTTAAAATTTTAATCATTAAAAATTTATTTTTAAATTTATCATTCATCTTGAAATCATCACTTCAAGTTTATCACCATACATGCATCGAATATGAAAGGGAAGATTCATCAAAATTGCCAACCGAAATGGCGAGTTCAGAACTTGCCAGCCTAGCTTGTAATTTCTAATATATATAATTTTTTGGTCTATATATGGAGATTTTTTTTTTCTTTTTTATTTGCGGATAGAGGACGGAGAGAGAAGAATCCAGGGGAGGTGGCACGGGAGCGATGGTGATAGGGGGTACCTATGGGGAGGGGAGTTGGAGCGGTGGTGACGAGGGTACCTATGGGGAGGGGGGTGGGGGCGATAGAGAGGGAAGAGAGCAGAGGGAAGGGTGGGAGCCTTTTTTTTTTTTTCTTTTCCAAAGAAAGGGAGCGGTGGTGATGAGCAGGATCCGACCATAGCGAGGGGGAGGAGCTTTTTTATTTTATTTCATTTTATTTTATTTTATTATTATTATTATTTTTGACTGATGGGAGGAGGAGGGAGGGCTGGGGGCCGATGATGATGGAAGAGTACCCAGGGGTGGGGGCAGAAGAGAGAGGAGTTTTTTTTTTGGGGGGGTTGATAGAGGGGAGGGGGGGTGCAAGGGCTGGTAGTGAAAGGCGGGTATCTAAAGGGTGAGATGGGAGCGGATAGGAGAATTAAATTTTTTTTTTTGACTGATGGATCGGAGAATCATCATTTTGAAAGACGGTTTTAAGAAGTATCTTTTAACATGGGACTTCAAAAAATGCCACTTCAAATGATATTTTTATTTTTAATTTTTTAAAAAAATTTCTTCTCCTCCGTCAACACCAAGCTGGTGCTAGGCTGCATGTGAAATCGCTGGTTGAATTGGCGATTTCAATGTAGACGGTAATTTAGAAAATAAGTTAAAAAAAATATTTTTAAAAATAAAAAATTAAAAATTAAAAAAAAATTTAAAAAAAAATTTCAGTTCTAGTAACGATCCAACAAAGGTGAGAGAAAGAAGGTTAACGGACATCACATGCTTCTTTACGATATCCTCTGGAAAATGAATAAACATGTTTTGTAATGGCATTCAGATGGAAGAGTTAGACATATGAAAGATCTATCAATCCAACAGGCGAATGAAAAAGCACAAGTACTCTTGAATCTGGAAGAGTTAGATGTGCAAGATTTATCAATCCAACAGGCAAATAAAAAAAAGGACAAGTACTCTTGTGGCAACGAATATGAGCACCAGCTGCCAAAACCCAGCAACCACTTTCTACCTTAGAGAGAGCATCATTAAGAGCCATAATGACATGAACTGCATGCATCATCTCAGGAAGCAGGGTTAGGATGGGAAGTTACATTCGATTCCCATCTTTGAATAGATAATAGAAACTACAAGAGAGACATCTGATTAGATATTCTTTTGTTTTCAGAGAGAAGTATAGTGCGTATTTTTAAAGAATTATAGAGGACACTTTTTTCTATATAAATGAAATTTCATTTAGTTGATAATTATGATGTACTTTGTCATCCTTTTATGCAATATTTCACCCTCAGTTTGCTTACTTTTTGGGTTGTGGAATTGTGTTCATGCTCTGAGGCTAACTGGTGCACAAAGATGATAAAATAGAGTTTAAGAGATCATGTTCTGATGGTTTTCGCTTAAGAAATTAGTCCAATAAATAAATAAATAAATAAATATTAGGACTTTCTGGCCAAGTATACGATGGTTATCAAACCATGGGGGTAGTTTACACATCATCTGATTGCAATGATTTATCAATGTAGGCATACAACTTGATTGGATTCTTTGGACTATTTGATTCTGTGAGCATTCTACAAAGTAGGTAAAAGAACATGTATCAAAATGCTGAAGGATTGTTCCAACCACAAAAAATACAAATGCCTTTTGAGTTAAATAATAAAGTTCAAAGCCACGTCCATACGGATGTCAAAACTGATATAAAACATGCATTGATTAAGGATTGACATGTATTGGGCCCCAATAGGAGATCAAGTAACGTTTTCACTTGTAATTGAATTAATAGTAAAAATACATTTGTAACATGTAACAACTAAATTTCAATTACTTATCAGCGTAAATCTGCCTAAAATCAAGAAGCCCCCAAGGCCATTTTAGGCTTAACCCACAATAATAGCGGGGAAAGGCTGTATCAGGAGCAAAGGACGGGACTCTCTCATGCACCTTTTTTCTTCTTTTGTATCCTCTGTAGCTTCCTCCATTTGAGAAAGATCTGAAAGGAGATCCCTGAGAAGACCATCAAGACACTCCCCCATTGCTTCAGGGACAAAGGATTGCCGCTTAGCAAGGAGGACACCACAATGCTCACAAACTTGCGGGTGGTCGTGATGGTTGTGTTGACAAGTGAGCCGAAGCAGCTTATAGTCAGGAAAATGAAATTCTGCCCAACAGCCCCACACAAGCAGTAGACGAGGATGTCCCATGCTGCCTCTGGGTGTTCTCTGCAAAACTGCACAGCCGTAAAACCACTGGCATGTGGCCAGCCAAACATATACACAACATTATAGATCGTGCCCCATAGATTCATTCCCAGCATTATATCCCAAGCAGTGGTCTTTGGGTACCTGTCAGAAAGTAGGAGATCTTAAGGATCTGAATTTGTTTATACTTTATAGTGTGGTTTCCCATGCTAGTCAATGTAAACTATGCTACATGGGAGGATGATTTTGAGAAAGGGAGGGGGGTGTTATATTTGAGTCCTGAAGAACTGGAATTACCTTGTTGTTATAGAATCCTGGGTAGCATTTGTGAAGCCATCAAATGCTAAGTTTAAAAAGCAGAGCCCATAGCCAAGAGGAGCATTTGGATGAGCAAGCTTGTTAATAGTCTTTGAGCTGGTCTGCAATGGATCACAGTAATGTATTGGCCAGAGACACGCTTGCATTAGCGCATGAAATTCTATAAACCAACTTTTGAGGTCCATAAGCTGAAAGATTAAGCATCATATTGTTGTAACCTATAACAGAGATTTTGGCATTACAGTGCGGGTTAGGTGGTCAAGCAAAGCAGCACTTGTAAGGATTTCCCAATATCAGCTAATGATCAAGGAAAGCAGTAACAAGCAACATGTAAAAGTGCCCTTGTCATTGCAATTAACAGCCACATGTTTGTTGGCCTTCTACATCTGGGAATGACACTTCATCAAGCAGACAGGCGGTACCACCAGGTACATGACATTTCCATTCCACGTGGAAATTGATAAAAAGCAAAGGCATGATGTAGATATATGTGTAATGGCATTGCAATATATGCTTTCTGTTTATATTTTCATCATACCATATAGTACAAAAGGGTAA
Organism: Cocos nucifera; assembly: GCA_006176705.1. Classification (NCBI taxonomy): domain Eukaryota; kingdom Viridiplantae; phylum Streptophyta; class Magnoliopsida; order Arecales; family Arecaceae; genus Cocos; species Cocos nucifera. The sequence goes on from QRFJ01000202.1 coordinate 1,464,277, forward strand.
TTTCTACCTTGGAAAGTGCAAATGCTGATACCCCTCCAGCAACAAGGAAGGTGCATATGTACTCTGGAATTGTGTATTTGATACCATAAACAAGAGTCCCCATCACCATGACTGTAGGCCAAGAATGTATTGGTTAGCCAGGATAATCATCATTATTGTGTGCTGCTTAATTCAATGAATTTAACCATTCATATATGCATGGCAAATCTTCCAGTTCTGTGCAACTCTAATGAGATGAACAACTAGCAACAGCAACAAGTGTTTATAAATTCAATTTAACAACTCTAAAAAATTCAATCCATTATATGCTTTGACTCCTATTATGGAAGGTGTTTTGAAAAACATGATCAAAGGCTCCTGTCAATGTATCTGCTTGATCGATTAATAGTCAGTCCAAACTGCTTGAAAACTTAACTATGAAAATCACAAACAGAAAATGGATCTACAGCCAGTTTTAGAAAGGCTGAATGTTCCACTAAAGGCCTTCAGTAATCTTAATTATTTTATACCTTTTATTCTCCATCAATGATTTTTTTTTTCTGATTCAATCATTAATTTCTTTAAAGATCTAATACCAGAGTAGATAATATTTTTCTCTAAATGATGTTATCGCTACCATCAGATCAGAACTAAGTTATTCCAACCTGCTTATCATGTACTACAAATATCACAGCAGCTTGGTGGCTGATGTCACAACATGGATCGGATAGTTGAATTTTGCTACCAAATCCAGTATCATGCCAAACTAAACCAAACTATGTTTAAATGAAAGTATTTAAAAATCGGACAAATCTTTGCTTATTGAGGTTTGATGAAAAAAATGAGCTTTCGAGAAGTATATCAAGCTTCTAAACTAGCCAGAATTCCAGTGTATTATGGTGACTTTTGGTGGCAAAAACAGAATCTAGAACTGATAGTTTAACGTCCTTTGCACAGCTGAAAAAGCATTAAGGAATGTGGGAGGTTTGTTGGAAAAAAAAAGCAGACTCCTGATGTTCAAAAAACGAACTGGAAGCTTCTGGATGATAGAGGGGTGCAACTCCAGACTAATGGGGTCAATCCCCCTTCTTTTCAAGTAGTACAGCTGTAATCATATCATTAAGCTTGATAAGAAGCAAATGAGTAAGACTAGAGCACAGCCTACTGCACCAGTAAGTTATTGGTATGCTAATCATGCCAGAAAGATCTCCAAACTGCTGAATAGTTGTCTCACCTCATGTGCATAAATTTAGTTGCCTAGATGACCCAGTTAGGGCCATCATTTCATACGATTTATAAAATAAAGAGAAGTCATTGAACAAACACTCACTTATATGCACAAAGAAACTAACATTGCAGGTGAGTAGGCTGCTAATACAGTTAGATCTACTAAGATTCATTTTGTTTGGAGTAATTCCTCTGGACTTAGGTCTTTCACTGACTTGATGATTCCCTAATGCATTTGGCTGTTTCTTCTATAAAGATAGAACAGGAAGTCATGTATTCTTGTCCTTGAGTTATCGGAGTCCTTTGGAGAGTAGGGAATAAAAGAAAACAAGACAAAACAGCAACTAAGGAAGCTATTTACAATAAAGAGTAGAAATTATCGACAAAATTACTAACAAAACAATAAAGTATCAAAAGCAGATATTCTGAAGAAGATTTAGATGCAAGATATTAATTAGACACAAAAATTCACTTAGATTTTTGTGTGTGTGTGTGTGTGTGTGAGAGAGAGAGAGAGAGAGGGGGGGGGGCTCTGTTTAGGGATTGTTCGAAGGTGACTGAGGTTATGGAGGATAGGCCAAAGTGTAGGTTGAACCTCAATCTTCTAATTCACCTAAATCATTTTGTTCTTCATAAATATTCAAGCAAATTGCAGGATGCTTCCAGCATTACTCTTCTACCATTATCATGGTTGCTGCCAAGTGGGTCATGAGATGGAATTCCTTGGAAAACATTTGATGGTTGGCTGTTCTTCATGTGTGGTTAGGGTTGAAATAATTATAATTAAGAATTCTGTGCCAATTTTATAGCCTGCCAGACATTCATTTTCTAGTATTGGGAAGCATGCTTTTAATGCTCAGCAGGAGATTTTCACCATAACCCAGCTGGCTGGGCATCAACTTCCTAGGTGTTGATTTGTACTATCGTCATGTGTTTCATATGAAAGGTTGAAAAGTTAAGCTTAAAAAGTTTTGTAGAACTCATAAATCAGGTCTAGTGTCTGCAGGTGCCTGCAAAGAAAGAGGGGCAAAGGGGGGCAAAGAAATAATAAAAAGGCCTTCACTAGCTTTTTGGTGGAGCTTTAACAAAAACAACGGATATAAGGGTCAAGAACTGGGACAATGAAGTCGTAAAATGATTATATATGATTGTTGAACAATAAATAGGAGGTTACCAATAAAATGATCTAAAGTCTAATATAGGGTTGTCTGCTCAAAAGTTGCCTTCGCTCATCTCTCTATATCAAGAATAATAATGTACACTCACACGGTGATGCTTGCATGTTAATGACCTACTTATACACAATAGATAGATGAAACCTATAATATGTACTTGACAAACAAGGCAATTGCCAACAGTTTTCTATTACTTCACATCTTTAGGTTAGATGATTTTGGTTGAATTTGTAGATTGATTTCACCTTTATTCATGACATTCTTGTATAACGAACTTGCTGAAATATAAACATGGGTGTGTTTGTGTGTATAACAGGGGAGGGGGAGAGAATTATCTCGCTTTTTTTTATTTTTTTAAAAAAAAGGATCTAGAATGGGAAGAAGAATTTCCTCCCAATTTCATACCTTAAATAATTTAGAAAATATAAATAGTTATACATGTGTTTGTGTGTGTCTCGCTGTTCTAGTGATATTATAATTAGATACAAGCACAATGTACTCAAAATCAAAGTAACATTGCCCAAAAGAGGTTTCTGGATAAAGCAAAATCTTCCCATCCCTTGTACAAAAGCAATCGATGCATCTTTTATTATTTTAATTAAATATGCCATCTAAGAAATCAAATAAAAGGGAAAAAAACTAGTATGACATAGTGAACCATCCATCTTCTCCATTGCCTTAGTTTCTTTCCTTAAAAAGCCTTGCATCTAAAATTCTCTCAAATCATCATGTGCAATTAAAACTTCTATGTAGGTTAAGTGGCATGTTTATATGACAATATAGATTGGAGTTGGGTAATGTCTTAATGAGTAATTAAGTGCAGATGTGCATACATAGTTTGGACAACAATCCCTACTCATTATGCACATATCATTTTCATGCAATTCAATGATCACCAATTTAGTCACATCTCCCTGTAAATGTCACTATTTCCAGGGCTATTTGTCCTTGGAGAGTATTTAGTGTAACCATGCATAGTATGCAGGATTATCCCTTAGAATATGCAAATACTAGAGAACTGCATGTCAAATTCGAATGTTACATCTGGTAAAAGCATGCTTCTTCTCCTCACTGTGGGGATGCGTAATTGCACATACTTAGGGAAAAATAGGAGAGTTAACTCACCAGGAATCATCTTTGAGGATTTTGCCAGAACCTGTTTACAAATAAAGTAAACAACATTAGGACCACCGTCATTTTTATTTTGCTCATAGGTATTAGCCAGCAATATTTGCAAGCAAATTTCTAAACAAAATGGTTCGTTTGCATAGTCAAATTATATATGATATTCCCAACAAATTGAAACAAACAAACTCACAGCTATATAATGCACATTTCTCAAAAGAAACCCTAACTAACTTAATTTTTGCTTGTTTGTCCCATGCTGACATTGTACTACCTTACAGGAGAAAGTTTCCAATTATAGGATTATGTTTCTCAACCTTACTGGTGGCAAAGACACCCAAAAATATGAGGAATAAGATACCAATTAAACATGCCAACTAAGAAGATTATATGGCAAAACTGCAGCTCTCACTAAAGAAAAGGAATAGCAACATTTTGATAATGTAGTAGATATCCCTAAAACAATTATTTAACTATGACAACAAACTGTTGCAACACATGAGAAGAAACCAGAACATGCATAGTTGCTTAGTCATAGAAGTGCAGGATAACCAAATGCTTAGCTATCATGTGAGCTCTATGAGCTTGCAAAATCTGATAAATAAAAAGGTCATGATGCCATGCAAAGACACAAGAATTGCTCATTGCCAAAAGGCAGAAATTATAACTTATGCCAAAGACGAACACTCTTGCATGGTACTAACCAAGAGATCTAAAGATTCGTCTTTGAAAACAAAGCTATGATAGGTAATAAACAGAAGGCATTGTATGTCATTAACTCCTGTGACCATTAATGGTAGCCGATAACAGTTCCAGAACCCATGTGCAAATATCTAAATAACAACCATTGATTGCAATTCAGCTCACCAACTATGGCTGAGACTTGGTATGGAAACAAAAACATATGATTTTCTTCCTTTAATGTAAACCTGGAGCGTTAACCAGTATCATACAGAATATGACCAACTTGGGAAGCTAAGAATCAATCAATTTTGTTAATTTTCAGTTTCTCAGCATCGAACATACAACGCAAAACCCCATTCAGAAGTTGCAAGCATGATGGCATCGTTGCATTTTAAAAAAATAATACTGAAATTTGAAATCAAGGAGCCCGGGGGGGGGGGAATGTAAACATACCTGGCCTGGATAGCTAATGTATTTTAATGCTTCAATCCCCATTGCAGGACCAATGGTGTTGGTGATGCTCGCGCTCCAATAGCTCCACCATGGAGCGCCCCCTGCCGAGCTTCTCGACCATACCTTTATCACTGATCCAAAGGACAAGAACAACAGAGTATCAACGAATAAATCCTTCGACACATCGCCAATCTATATAATCATTCAGCTTTCTAATCGCTTACTTATGAATGACCAGAACAAACAAACAACATTTTGGGCGAGATTTAGGAAGGAGAGGTGCTCGAACCGCTTCCCATCAGGTCCGAATCGCTTGGTGGATCTGATCGCAAGAACTACGTACCATTAGAAACCCTATCTGGACTCTCGATTCCAAGTTTCTCGTGTGTGTGGTTTTTTTTTTTTTTTTTTTTTTTTTGAGATTAAGAGTAAGTCGGAAGAAAATTAAGCCAAAAAAAAAATCGGAAATCCGAAAGAAAACATACATGGTTTCCTGGAGGACGCCTTGGGTTATGTAAGCGGACCAGATGCCGGCGATGCAGAAGGCCAGCAGCAAGACGCGCCCAACGCCGCCGCCGTGGGCTTCCATAGTCCCGGAATCTGGCCGCGGGATTTCTCCGCGGAGCGATTTCCGGCGGATCTGAGGATGGGGCACGGGAGAGGGAGGAGAGCGGAATCGAGCGAGAAGAACACTCGAGGAAGGGGAATGTGGGCGTCGGAGAGTGCATTTGCGCCGAAGACCGGGACTCGGACAAACGCCAATTTCCACGTGGCAATAAGCGACCGGCAGACTGGCGGAAGCCGAGTCCTTATTGGCTCTCTCGATGTGGCACCTGTGGTCTAACTTTGAGCCGGTCAGGCTAGTGAACTTGGATGGACGCACCTTCTTTGGCGAGAATAGGAGGAAAATCATGGTCAAAAAAAAAAAAAATTTTTTTTATTTCTTTAAATTTAAAAAAAGTCAAAATAACTGATATTTTTATAAAAATAAACTTTAATCTTTGAAATATTTTGAGCAATTATTTGCTTTGTTATGGTTTCAATTTTATGTCTAGCCAATCACAACGATATGTCTATAGAAATATTCTAATAACTCAAAAATATAACTTAGATAACATTGTTTCTTTATATTGATATTGCAAAATGTGCTGGATAACAAATTTATGTGAATGATGTAATATTTCAATCTATATTGTTGAATGATTTTTGTAAAATACCATGGCACCACTCATATATTTATCCTATATAAAAAAAATAAATAACTAGGTTATGGAGGATATTTTCAATAGTTAGGTTCATCCATATACATGAGTTTTTCATTTTTAGCTTGCTTAACTAAATTTTGATTTTTATAATATAGCAATCTTTGTTTTATTATTGCTCCTCATTCCATGGTTGTTCTCTATACCGATTATGTAATGAAATACTTCATCTTAATGAAAATTGAATACGATTCATCTCGATCATGTAGTGTGATTCATAGGCTTTCAAACATCTTGCTCCTATCTTGAAAAATATCCATACGGTGGACTTGTATCCATTTTAGAGTTTCTGATCCAAAGCATGGTTTTTTTTTTTTATTGAACAGGGGTTGTGTGCTGGGGCGGGGGGCGGGGGGGTGGGTGCGGTGGTGTTGGGGAGGTTTGGCCAAAGCATGCTCGTTGTCAGTCCAAAAATATATGACGATATATAATATTTTTCTATTGCCAAAGATAACTGTTGTTGCTAAAATGGTTTATTTCAGGAGTGAAATAGACGGCTTCTTGTAGGAGGTGCTGGAGTGACCTGTAAAATAAAGTTTAGACCGGAGGATTTGATTCTGACGATGATTCTCCGATGCTCAAGTCAACAAAGAATAATTAAGCAAAAATAGGTTCTTTGAGAAGAATTTTTTATTTACCTGGGTCTTCAGAATTTATGATATTTGTAGAGAAGCTCTATGCAATTGCTACGCCCTTCCATTAATTTTGGGCCGTCAATGTCATTGTGGCGAGATTTCTGGGCTTCCTTCAAATGGAAAGATCATTATTAGTGTGATCAGAATGCCTTATCTATTATCGATAGTTTAGAACGAGTGAAGAACAATTTGTTCGTGGTTGGATTACAGCTGTATTGCCATTAATCTATAAGATGAATCATCTATCCGAGGTGATTTACAAATTATGAATGTTATCCGAGGTGTTCGTCAGAAAGAATAGGTCGGGTTGGCTACTGAAGATTTGACATTAGTTCAAAGAATATTATGGTAATTCTATTGATCCTTGGGTGTTCGTGGATATGAACTGAATTGAGGTATTTTTTAAGTAGATCAAGCGATCTAAAGTGTTTACATTACCATCGTAACACTGCCTTCTAGTGCTGAGCCTAAGAATCAGACGAAAGGACTATTTCTGGATGATGCCTCAGATCAAATGATCTGCTTCTTTAATAGCTTCTCTTCATATCTCGAATGATAGAGGAGAGAATTCTGAAAGGAAAATACATCTGAATGGGAGAAGTTCGATAGACAATTTCGTACCTCACGTCTGATAATATCTACCGAGCTATATTCGAACACTCTTAACTCCTAAAAGACATCTCTTAGCCTTAGTAGATATAGAAGGTTTCGAAAGAGTTGGGCTCTCCTGGAGGAATCCAACTGGAAGGAGAAGTCCGAAGGAGGTTGGGCTCACTAGAGAAATCCGACTGAGGAGAAGTCCGGAAGGAGTTGGGCTCCTGGAGGAATCCGACTGAAGGAGAAGTCTGAAAGAAATTTGGCTCCTAGAGAAATTTGACTAAAGGAGAAATCCGGAAGGAGTTTGACCGCTGGAGGAGTTCAGTCGCTGAAGGAGTTTGGCTAGGGTTCGGCTGCTGGAGGAGTTCGGTTGGAGTTCGACCACTGAAGGAGTTCGGCTCAGGTTTGGCCAATGAGGAGTTCGGCCGGCTGAAGAAGTTTGGCTAAGTTTCGACCGCTAGAGGAGTTCGGTTGGGGTTCGACCGTTGGAGGAGAATTCTTGATCGAAGCTCTTCTACGATTACCAATTACATTAGGCTAAGCATCAGGCTGGACTTCGGTGGGAGCGGGATTTATCTTCAACAATAGTCTCCCCACTCTCGAGTTCGAAATTCGAAGGAAGGGTGTACAAAAAAGACGACTGCCGAAGTCCTTTTCTAGGCTCTGCATCCATTCAAGTTGAAGCTCGAGGGAGATCTTAATCTCCTATCCTAGTTTCCGTGCTTGTTGCTTGTTGTGGACGTCGAGCTTGTTTGTGGAGGAAGATAAGTAACAAGCGCGGCATCTGAACAAAGCAACTAGTGTGGAAAACCTGGGAATAGGAAATAAGATCTGTCCCGAGCTTCAACCTGAATGGGTGCAGAGCCCGAAAAAGAACTTCGGCAATCGCCTTTTTTAGTACTTCCTTTGAATTTCGAACTCGAAAGTCGGGACTATTGTTGGGGATAAATTTCGCTCCATCGAAGTCCAGCATGATGCTTAGCCTATATACAACTGGTAATCATGGAAGAGCTTCGATTAAAAATTCTCCTTCAACGGCTGAACCTCAGTCGAACTCCTCTAGCGGTCGAATCTTAGCCGAACTCCTTCAGTGGCTGAATCCCAGCCGAACTCCTCCAGCAATCGAACCCCAGCCGAACTTCTTCAATCGCTGAACTCCTCCAGCGGCCGAACTCCTTCCGAATTTTTCTTTCAATCAAATTCCTTCAGGAGCCGAACTCATTTCAGACTTCTCCTTTAGTTGGATTTCTTCAGGAGTCCAACTCCTTTTGGACTTCTTCCTTAGTCGGATTCCTCTAAGAGCCTAACTCCTTTCGGACTTCTCCTTCAGTTGGATTCCTCTAGGAGCCCAACTCCTTTCGGACCTCTCCTTCGGTCAGATTCCTCCAAGTGCCAAACTTCCTTCGGACTTCTCCTTCAGATGGATTTCTCTAGGAGTCGAACTCTTTTCGGACCTCTACTTCAGTTGGATTCCTCCAGGAGCCCACTCCCTCCGGACTTCTCCTCAGTCGAATTTCTCTAGGAGCCGAACTCCCCTCAGACTTCTACTTCAGTCAAATTCCTCCAGAAGTCCAACTCCCTCCGGACTTCTCCTCAGTCGGATTTCTCTAGGAGCCGAACTCCCTCCAGACTTCTACTTCAGTCAAATTCCTCCAGGAGCCAAACTCCTTTCGGATCTCTCCTTTAGTCAAATTCCTCAGAAGTCGAACTCTCTTCAGACTTTTTCTTCAGTCAAATTTTCTCTAGGAGCCAAACTCCCTCCGGACTTCTCCTTCAGATGGATTTCTTCTAGGAGCCAAACTCCTTCCGGACTCTACTTCAGTCGGATTCCCACTAGGAGCTCAAACTCCTTCAAACTTCTTCCTTAGTCGGATTCCTTCAAGAGTCGAACTCTTCCCGAACTTCTACTTCAATCAGATTCCTCTAAGAGCCGAACTTCTTCTAGACTTCTTCTTCAGATAGATTCCTCTAGGAGCTAAACTCCTTCCGGACTTTTCCTTCAGTCAAATTCCTTCAGGAGCCCTAACTCCCTCCGGACCTCTACTTCAGTTGGATTCCTTCAGGAGCCGAACTCTCTTCGGACTTCTCTTTCAGATGGATTTCTCTAGAAGCCGAACACTTTCTAAACTTCTCCTTCAGTCGGATTCCTCCAGAAGTCAGATTCCTCCAAGAGTCAAATTCCTTTCGGACTTCTTCTTCAGCCGAATTTCTTCAGGAGCCAAACTCCTTCCGAACTTCTCCTTCAGCCGAACTTCTCCATCAGTCGAACTCCTTCAGCCAAACTTCTCCACCAGTTGGATTTCTTCTAGACTTCTCCATCAGTCGAACTCCATCCGAATTCCTCCAACAGATTACTTCCAAATTTCAAGTAGCATTCCTTTTGGATGATCCCCTCTAGCTGTATTTCCTTTAGAAGTCCGAACTCATCTGGAATTGACATACATCAAAGCTCTTCATCCCTCTACGTGGCTCCAAGTGGCTCAGTACCGGACGGCTACGATTGTCACTATCAGTTTGCTGCAGCCGACGTCCCTCTCACGTGGCTCCGAGTGGCCAGCTACCAGACAGCTATGACTGTCACTATCAGTCTACTGCAGATGGTGCCTCTCTCATACGGCCCCGAACGGTCAGCTATCAGACAGCTACAACTGTCACTATCAGTCTGCTCCAAGCTCCATCTACAAAAGGGACCCTTCAGATACATCTTCTCTAGGCTCTCTTCTTCTTCTCCAAAATTCTTCTGAACTCTCTCCTGAGCACTCCATTTCTGTTGGTCAGAAGAGCTGACTTGATCATTGGAGGATCTTGTCGGAGCCACCACCACTGACTTCGGACGAAATTTTATTTTGCAGGTCATCGACGGCGACCTCTTCTTCCTCAACTCCAGCTTGATCCGACGTCGACTAGATTCTGTACCAACAATAACAATAATATATTTATTTTCAATCAAAAAAAAAATATCAATTATATATATATTATGGAGAAGTATTATAATGTTGCCATCTCAGCATCTTAGATGATTTTAATTATGCCACGTAGATTATTATTTTATTATTTATAATAATTTAAATATTATTTTTAAATAATAATAAAATAATATTTTAAAATTTAAAAAATAATATTTTAAAAATAAAAATTAAAAAAAGATAAGTGACGAAAAATATTTTAAAAAATTATTATTTTTTAAAAAATAAAATATTATGAAAATAATAATAATATTTTTTAAAAATACTAATTTAATATTATTTTAAAAAAATAATATATCATTTTTTAATTTTAAAAATAATAACATAATAATTTATTTTTTAAAAAAATAATATTTTTATTTTTTTAAAAAAAGTAATATGTTTGGAGATTTGAATCGATTCATTGGATCAGATTATATCTAATAAATTATCTATAAATAGAGTATGGTACTTCATCGATTTAAAAGCCAAATTTCTGTATTTAATAGCCTCCGAAAGTTTAGAAAATATATGAGAAGAAGTAAAGAGATGGAGGTACGAATGAGATCGACATTTACCAAGAGAAAAGGGAAACCATGATGGGGCGACACCAACGGATACGAAAAATATACGAGAACAAGAAGAAAGAAGAAAAAATTAATAATAAAATATTATTTTATAGAAAAAGAAGAGAAAAGAAAGAAAAGAAAAAAAGAAAAGAAAAGAAGAGAGAGCTTCTCTCTCTCTCTCTTCAGTAGTAGTGCCAAGGGCGGTGGTACCGATAGGGATGCCAGAGAGTATGATCGGCATCAACATTTATTGAGAGAGAAAAAAGTGATGGTGGGGCGATAGGAGAGGTGGGGCGGCACCGATAAGCATGAAGAAGATATGAGAAGAAGAGAGAAGATAGGGATGTGATAGGAATCGACATTTATCGAGAGAGAAGAGGAGCTATGGTAGGATGATAGGAGGGTGTAGCGGTATCGACAAGCACGTAGAAGATATGAAAATAGAAAGAAAAAAATATAAAATAAAATATTATTTTTATAAAATAATAAAAAATATATCATAAAAATATTTATTATAAATATTTATTATTAAAAAATTAATAATTATAAATCATAATTATCTTCTCCATGCAACGAGTAGGTTTTTGACTAGTTTATAAATAGTGTAATTCTAGCTACACCGCTTGCGGTGTAATAAAACTGACGTGGAGTGCACCGACTTATTCCATTTCAACACGTAGCCCCCGCTTTTCAATGTGTATTTAATGTCTTGTAGCACTTAAAATTTTGAATGATAAAAATATTTTTTTAAAAAAATTATGATATCTATTAACACAAATTATGACATTTCTTCACAAAAATTATGACACCTTGTAGAAAAAATAACATTTTATTTAGGATATCATAATTTTTGTAAATAGATGCCATAATTTTTATGAAGGGATGTCATAATTTTTAGAAAGAACATATTCATTATTTTTTGCCTCTATGTCGTATTATGACATCCATTCACAAAAATTATGATATCCATTCACAAAAATTATGATATTTTTATAAAAAATATAGTATTTTATTTAGGATATCATAATTTTTGTGAATGGATGTCATAATTTTTATGAATGGATGTCATAATATGATAAAAAAAGAAAAAAATAATGAATATATGTGAAAAAAATATAATGATATTTTTTTATAAAAATTATGACATCCTGAATAAAATGTTATATTTTTTTGTAGGAGTGTCATAATTTTATGAAAGAATATTATAATTTTTATGAATGGATGTTATAATTTTTGAAAAAAATATTTTTATCATTTAAAATTTAAATACTATAAAATATTAAATATTTTTTAAAAAATATAATTATATATTTTAATAGAATCACATGATGCATTTTATGTTAATTTTTTTACACCGCAAGGGTGTAGAAAGAATTACTTTTAGAAGCCATTTGATTGGGGGTATTCTAGCATGGAAAAATGATTTTCATGTCAGATTACCATGTTTGGTATGAAAAGTGGAAGAGAGAGATGGTAAAAAAATTGGTAGGCCTCATACTTATTTTTCAGAGAAAGATGGTAAAATAAATATCATGGGGGTTGGTATTTGATAAATTTACGAATGATGGTAATCCATATTTGATAAAAATATTCTCAATAAAGCTGCATATATAATCATTGACTTTATTTTAATGTCCTTCAAATTTTATTCAATAAAAAATTTTTATAAAAAAATTAAGATGGAGATGGCATTATGCAAAGGATCATATAATTATAGTCATTATATAAAAACTAATTGAAGATGATAATACTATTTTAGTATTAAAAATTATTTTATATTAAAGAATATATTTGTAAATTTTGCTATATTTTTATATAGGATTACCTCCAACTAAATGTAATAATTCTTATTTTAGTGTTATTTTTTGG